>JAIUND010002335.1:0-23328 GCA_034699125.1 Gisinianus flammeolus
TAGATGAAACTCGTATCATCAGCATTCCAATTAATAAATTAAAAACAAAACTAAAATTACGGCAAAATATACTCAACTCCATTCAGAGAGTAAATGCGTATGGACGAAGCACACATACCGCCCCCTGCAGCAACAGGCTTTGGCTGTTGGGAATTTTATCATCGAAGCTACGCTAATAACAGTATAGGAAGAGTTTATACCTTCTCTATATATGTATCTTGCTAGATTTCATCAGCTTTTTCACCGTGGGAATTTTGGTCCGTTGAAATCATACGTAGTGGAACCAGTCCCTGTGAGAAAATCGAACGGGGAATCTGGCACACAGTCAAATTTGAGCTACATTTACACACATTTGGATTCCTTCTTGCTCTAAATCAAAGGGAATGATAGTTAATTGACAATTAGTTAGATATGAAACTGTACTTACTTGTAATTTTAATTATAGTTTGTCCTCTGCTTGGTCCAATTGAAACGCAAAATTGTGTATTTAAAATGACAAAATATTTTGTCACAGATTCCCAATTTTCTGTGATTCTTTGAGTTTTGAGCCCGCACAGCTCCAAGGAAATCTGCTTCCCTGTTTCAACTGTCTCTCTTGTTTTTTCCAAAGAATTGTGCAATTCCCCGAATTCGGTTCGCTAATTTTTTTCATTTGGGCTTGTATATATATATGAATAGGAAAATATAACAAATAAAAAATAAAAAGAGGACATTGTTATATATTTGTGCTTTATATATTTTGTTAGGAAACTTAAATTCTTAAAAATCTTGGATGCAATGCTGTGTGCAAAACGTCATTTGAATACCTACAATTTATAATTCCGTAAATGCGCATATGAATTAAATTTGATATGGAAAATATACTGAAGAATACTGCAAAATTAATTAAATTAGTCTCAAATCCTCTGTACTTTATTTCTCATTAAAAAAAAAACAAAAACCGCCATGCAATGATAGTAATAAATGATTACTATTAGTAATTTACTAATAGAATCTAACAATAATAATAATTATATGTATATATTAGCTGGTGGAATAATTAAAATCCCTTTTAAATTGAATCAACTTTGCAAGCCAAGTGAATTTCCGAGTGCAGAGTTAACTGAGGTACTTTTCATTGGCTGATTGCGAGTATACGGTGAACATATTGCAATGGATTTTCATGTGGTTCGCCAATTACTTTTTCATGTGTTTCTTATCCAATGCTGAATGTCATCCCTGAAAATTCAGCCAACATATGCAACGCCACAATGTGAAAGAGGCCACAAATTCGCAAATGTCATCAAGTTGTTCAATATAGCGTTCAAATCGTGTTGCATGAACGGGGCGAAATGAGGATTCCGAGGGAAATTCAAATCTTGGGTATTCCGCTGTATGTTTGCATGGACCACGCAAATTGTTTTGATTCCTTGGATGCGAATCCAACTTCATACCCAACTCACAAATTCACACGAGGAAGCCACGCCCACTTCCTAGTTCACTCGACAAAGGTTCAAGGAAATCGTCGTTTGCTATCGGAAATGGAGGATTTTCTATGGAAAATAAAGGGAATCATCAAAATCCCGGAGGATTTCCTCATTTCTTTGAGCCATTCCCCAACAAAAGAAAATGTCAACGACGACAGGAAATCTGTAAAGAGTTTCTTTCTGGGCTTTTGGAAACTTTGTTGTGGACCCGCAAACATCCTGAAAATCCGCATGGATTTCCATTTGGAGCTGGTGGGAATCATCGAGGAAATATCATTGCTCCTCTTCACAGTTCAAAATATTTTGACTACGGAAATTAGACTGTTAAAAGTGAACTCGAGTTCAATCCTACGGAAAACTGTTACAAACTTTGAGGAATTAAAATGGGGTTTGTGCAAACTGAACATAGCTTCACTTTCTCCATGTTATTGTTGTTTTGGTTTCATTTCCTCCAGTTACTTTCCTCGTTCTTCTCTGATTTTGATTTTGACTTCCGTCTCTCGAGCTTTAATGGCTTCCGGTGTGAGGACCGGCAGAATCGTGTCCAGGAAATTTCGGAGCACCACGTGATTGACGACGAGTGCTGACGTTTTGGAGCAATGTGGACACAAATCTGCCGGTCCTTTTGACTTGTTCCAGCAGAGCTCACAAAATGTGTGACTACAATTCAAAATCACAGCTTGGAGAAGGATTTGATTGCAGATGATACATTTGAAATGTGTAGAGAAAGCGCCGAGGATTTTCTCCACAATTTCCTTCTTCTCTTTCCCACACTCCGTCAGCGTTTTCTCTACCGCAAACTCAGTTTTTCTCGTCTCTTCAGAGAATTCGGAAGCAATGGACTCAAACTCCAAATATTTTTGATTTACCTCCAGCATTGAAATTTTGGCTTTGGCATTCGCCACCTGGTTTTCCAGGGATTCCAATTCCAATACTTCCGGGTTTTTCTGAGGGAAGCTTGATGTCGCCACCGGTAGAAATGGGCTTCTTTTTGGTGGAAGAGCAGCTGATGCTCCTCCCATTTTTGTGGTTGTCGCTGATGATGATGATGAGAAGTTTGTAGAGGACTGAACTGGAGATTTGAAAGGGAATTCGGATTTGGCTGGAGTTGAAATTGGAAGTACTAAATAATTGTAATTGGGACCGCCAATCAGAAGCAAATTCACTTGGTCCAGATGATTCAGCTGTTCTGTATTAATACTAATATTATTATTATTAGCTAATATTATTCGAATTGTAGCGTAATTTCTCGAGGTGAGAAATCTCAGGAAGTGATTGAATTACCACACTTTTGGACACAGTCACATGGTTTATATTGAGTTCAGCAGGATGCTCATTTAATTATACACATCCAGCACGAGTAAATGACGAGTGATTGACGATGAATATCTCAAATATTTCCCATTGTATATAATAGAATCCAGATGTTGGTCGCGAGAGAGAAAAAGAATGTGTGAAGCTGAAAAGAAATGGAGGAATTTTCGCCTGCAACCTTTCGAGTATAGAAATATATCCATTGCTACATACATGTTTTGGTATATTATATTTAATACATATAGCGGCAAGCCAATATAGGGAAATGAAGGAGCCTTCTTGGGTGCAGTAAACCATTTGTAAAGTAAATATTTAAATATATCTAGGTCAAAAAGGGGGAAAAGTGAAAAGGGAAAGAATAAAACTCGACGCTTATTAATTCTCCTGCCCGAACAATGAACTCTTTTAACATGTCAATTGTCAATCTTTTGGTTTCCCTCATTTTATACTCATTCATTTACAATGTTGTGGGTATAAAAAGTAAGAAGCTTTTTCTTCTTAGAAGAAGAAATTTTGAACTGGGTACGTCCGGCTTGGCCGTACCCCTCCCACACATCCAGGCACATCCAAAAATACCCCTTTTCCCGAACCCCCGCCCCCCTGAAATCTTCGAGGCTCACAAAATTGCTGACCGGATTTGTCATTCCATTTGTGTGTTTCATCGATTTCCCATCTCACTTAAACATTTACAGCTTTCCTGAATCGCACAATATATAGACTAAATATCCTTAAAAAAATTCCTGGCATTATCACAAATCCATACGATGATGAAAATCAGTTGGAGATGAATCCCAAATACTTTTTATACAAGATCTGCAAAATGAAATGCGTATAGATTGCTGTGAATATTTTAATTGTTTGTATATGACTTGAAATAAAAGAGGAAATTTAGTCTGACTTGTTTTATGATTTTTGAATGTCACAAAAAAAAAATGTTCCGAGTCGAAGATTAAATGGAAAGCAATTTAGATTTACTCTCCAATTTGTAATTCTGTGGAGTTCTTATATTGCCCATATTTATTTAAGAGATCCTTGCGCCATTTCAAATACTTTAACAAGGATAATAATGGCCGGGGTATCCGCTCACAAAAATTCCACGGAACTGAAAATTGGAGAGTATGACTTGTATTCTTTGTTGCTGTTTGACGCCGTTTAAATTAATTTGTCATTTGGATCACTCTTTTTGAAGGCATTACGACCGTTTCAGGTAGACGAGTCCGACAAAAAACAAGTTCAAATGGCGTGGAAGCTTTACAAATTAAAGTATAGGATAAGATAAAATTACTTTCCCATATAAAATTCTATTTTTGTTCAACAATATCCTATCATTTTGTTCGTAAATTAAAATTTATCTCAGCAACCACTCGCCAAAATAAAATATTACAATTGCAAACCATTTACGGCCTTAGATTTGCTTTGTTTCGTCGGACGCCAGCAGTTTTCAATAGTTTTGACAGGTTTCTACTTTCACTTTTCTTTTCCCCAGAAAAAAATTCCGAAATGAATTTATGCCTTTGAATTGGGTGAAAAATGAATTGGAGCAGATTTAAAGTTTTTTTTGGATGCTCAAAACGTTAAACGCTGCTTATTTGACTTTTGTGATCAGAATACAATATTTGTTAAACACAAGTCGACAGAGAAAAAAGAGACGAAGACAATTTGTAAAATCAATGGATTCGTGGTCAAGCTTCCAAACAGCAAGAACTTTAATCGCACCAATTTCATGCCAGACGTATTCAAATTGCATAAACACACATTGTGAATTGCTTTGCTGCATAAATGTAGGTGTAGAAAATCAAATCTTTATTAGGTGTATTCTATATTTTTAGATTGGTATAAATTTAATGTAATAGAGATTTTAGTTATTCCAGATAATCAAAAAATATGCACATTTAGAAACAGAAAAGATATTCTCAAATGAATGGGAGCAAAAAAAGGAAATAAATTTAAGAATCAAAGTAAAAAACATGTGAAAATTAAATTATTGGTTTGAATTGGGATTTTCAAGCGTCAATCGGAATTCGGTGCAGGAAAATTCGCGGGAGTTTGTGACTGTTCAAATGAATCGCCAATTTCTTGGAGTCCATCGTCCAGAATTTACAATCGACCAACTTGCAATGTTGAATTTGATCGCCATGTCGACGTTTTTGATGCTTCTTCAAACTTCCAGATTCAGCTGCTGCGTAGGGGCAAAGTGGGCATTTGAAGGGTCTCTCTCCCGAATGAACTCGACTGTGAGTGGTCAAAACGTTTGAACTTTTAGCTTGGTAGGGGCAAAGAGTGCATGAGTAGGGAGTTTCCCCCGTATGAGTGCGCATGTGCACAGTGAGGCTGCTTGATCGGCTAGTGCAGAATTGACAGAGGGCACATTTAAACGGTTTCTCCCCCGAATGAATTCTCATGTGTTCTTTTAAGTGGGATGCCCAATGTGTTGTGTAATTGCAGTCCGGATGAGGACAAACGTGAGATTTCTCAGTCGAGTGAACCTTCAAATGTTTAGTCAACTGAGATTTCATTTTGGCAGCAAATGAACACTGCGAACATTTGAAGGGTTTCAACTGAGAATGAACATAAGTCATGTGATTTTGAATATTTGATTTATATTTCGCTCGGTAGGGGCAGAGAGAACAACCGAACGGTTTATCATCACCATGAGTTTTCATGTGCCTCTGCAGATATCGTTTTTGCCCGCATTTGAATTCACAAATTGAACAAGAGAAATTCTTTTCCCGGGTGTGAACCAACTGGTGAGTTTTCAAATCTCCACTCCGAGCACAAGAGTAATTGCAGTTTGGTTGTGGACATTTGAATGGGGTTTCCCGGGTGTGCGTCCGAATGTGATTGAGCAAGCTTCCATTTTGAGTTGTTGCGTAATTGCAGAGGGCACATTTAAATGGTTTCTCGCCCGTGTGGGTCATCCGGTGAGCAGCAAGATGTCCAGAATGAGAGAATTTCTTCTTACAAAACTCACAAACATGAATTTTCTTCTTTCCGTCCTTCGGCTTCGGTTGTCCATCCATTTCAGTTGAGTTTGAGACTCTCTGAAAATCAGACCAAGCGTGTGAAAAACAGTTACTTTGATTTTGAACAGTTTCATGCTATCTGAGTTTAAAAGTTTCCAGTCAGTATTTACTCAATTTAATTGTTAAATGAAACGAGCCGATCATGACGAATTGAGTCAATAATTAAATTGAAAATTAAATTAATTAAATTAATTTTGTTTGATTTACGTTTAAGAGACAGCTACAGAGTTGACGGAAATGATCTTGTTGTAGTCGACTGAATATTTATTGTTGGCAACGGACGAATTCAAATGGGGCGATGGGAGAAATGGAAAATATATGAGCAGGAGCAGAAAGAGAAAGTCCGACTCGGAATTCAACTCCACACAGCTAAATATCTACGCGAGAAAAATAAAGAATGAGTATAATTAATTACAGCTATTTTCTTGTTGGACATTTTAATTGCAATTAATTTTTTGTTTTGTTCACCTCCAAATTTAAAAACGGATTAAATTTTGTCCAACGGAAATGTCAAGAGTGTTAAAAAAATGATCTGTGAACAACCTATATATAGATTACAAAAAAGTTATATGAATAAATTAGTCCTCTTTCTCTTTCTCTCTCTTGTCATTCCCTATCAGATTTATATACAAAAAAATTGTGATGCACATGAACAAATGAATATTGAAATGAAATATTCTCCACTGACTTTTCGCCTTATAGTTTTTCGCCACTCTCGATCTGATTTTAAATTTGAATGGCATTAAATTACTGTTGTGGAATCTGAAAGGAAAGACATCAAAGTAATGAAAACTCGACATACTGAAAATTAAAGGGAAATTGAAATTGCATGGATGAGTAAAATAAGACAACGGTGAAATTAACTTACCGATTTGATTTACAGTCGATTGATTTGATATTTCACGGGAGGAGACGAATATAAGGAATCGGTCTTGTTGTGCAAACAATCAAATTGTTTACTTAATTCAGATTGAATTAGTCCTCAATAATTCCAGTCGGAGATATTTGATATTTCAGTGTGATTTAATTTCGATTTCTCAGTCAACAGCAATTAAAAGACACGACGAGAACTTTATTAATTTCACGTAGTCCACAATTGGAATTGGGAATTGTGAAATCAGCTGATGGAGTTTAAATTTCGCTTTTCCTCCCGGATTTCTCGATATCCGAGGATTTCCGAGAGAGAGCGAGAGAAAATTAATTGTGGAGGTTGGACGCCATTCGGGCGAAGAAGAGATCCGGACGTCTCAGCCTTTCACTGTGGGATCAGGACGGATCAGTATTTTAATAAGTAGGGGAAGGGTGGCCAAAAGTTACCCACTTTTGGTTTTAGGAATTTCTCGGGTTCTGGGTTATGGATTTTGTTCATCAAAATGTCATTAGAAAGGGAATTTAAATAACTTTCAGATTGTTTACGAGCTTAGTCGTAATTATTTGTAGTTAACGTGTAGTTAAATTTTTAAAAAATGACTTCAAAACGGGGTAGGGTGCCAAAACTTACCCACCCGGTGGCCAAAAGTTACCCAGTATGTACGCTACGTTGTAGTCAATTGAGTCACAATAATTTCGTGCCTTCTTCACATTTATTTCATGACAACATGAAAAAAAGAGCTTTTATTAGTCTAAGACAAACAAGTTCATTAAATAAGCATCGATTTAAATATCGGAATGAGCAGAATAAATTATTATTAATAATTGTTCAATTAACAAAATGACAGGATGTTTTTACCTTTTTTTTTAGAAAATCGACAACTGCAAATACTTTCCAATTTGCACTGAAATGGATTATTTAAAATTTCAAAATTAAGATTTAATGTCAATAAATTATGTGCAGAAATAAATGTTAACAAAACGATCGACAGAGCCCATTGCAACAACAACAACATCACCGTGTATAAACAATCACATGTACAGTGTGTGCAAATTATTTGGGGACAGTTTCTTATGACAAAATTTACCGATGGTCGTTTTACATGTGAGTACATATTAAGTTTAGTATGTATTCACATGTAAAACAAATTGTTTTACATGTGAATACATATGGGAGCCCATATGTATGCACATGTAAAACAACCATCGGTAAATTTTGTCATAAGAAACTGCCCCTAAATAAAGGGGTCACACTGTATAAGGATATATATTTATCATTTATATGTATTTAAAGTTATATTTAAGTATATCATTTCATTTCTTGTAGTTTTATACATTTTATGTATATTTTATCATTTATCATGTATATGTAGTCGGATTTTGATAGTCTCATCATAATTGATAGTCCTTTCATTATATATCAATTAGTCAATTAGTCAATTAGTTTTACATTGTTGTATAGTTTTAGTTTTGTAGTCTGTAATTACTGAATTACAATTAAAATTAATTAAAGTAAAGTAACCTATTAATCTATTAATCTATATACTGTTATATATATATATTTGCTTTTTTTTCCTCAACGACTTTTGACTTTTGACCTTATACTTTTTTTGTTGATTTTTTTGACATTTGGCCACAATTGTTACACAGTATACAATCAATTTACAAGCGTTATTTTCCTTCTCTTGTTTCACTCATCAAAAGCTTTTTTTGTAACTACATATATATATATGTATGACTTATCATATAATAATTTTGTTAATGATAGTGAGTATATACATAGTCAGCTATTCATGTAATATTCAAAAATAAATAATAAACATATCTATATATTCAAGTACATACTTATTGATTAACTCTAATTGTAATTAACTCATCTGTTTTCATTTCATATATATATAGCTCTAATCTCTTTGGCAGAAAATATGACGACTCGAGGACATTTTGTGAGGGACAAAATGTCGACTAAATATATAACGCGTGATAATTTTTTATTTATTTTTTAACATGTATATGTCTAAATACAGCTACTGCACTGCTGTCCATTCAAAGTTATGTCTATATAGCGTGTTCGTGATTTTATACACAGTCAAATACCTATATTTTGCTTGTAATTTATTCCGAATTGAATTGTGTGTACTCTGAGTTTTTTCAGTTTTTTCTTCAGTTTTCTGCCCATTTCCTACAGAGAGAGTTTCCTCAACTTATCTCGAATAAATCATAATTCTAATACGAGTCTAATTACTATTATAGTTATTAATTATAAATTATAATCACAAGCAGTACGTTCTATGATAACGCTTTATTTTTTGACCTCGCCCAATTTACAATTTAGTCTGCGAAAAACACTATATATATAATAATATATAATATGTATAGAACCGGGAACCTCTCACTATAGAATAATAATTTTGGTTATTACTTGTAATGTTCAGTTCATTCGCCTTTGGTATATAGTTTAGTTCATATTTATAATAGTTTTTACTTCATTTTTTCATTAGTATATACTTATATTAGTTTTCACTTTAAAATTCTGTAAGATTCCTATTTATGATTTCATTATAGTTTGTAATTTGTTTTTAATGTTTTCATTACGTGTGTGGAATTCGGATTTCGTACATATATAGATTTTTATTGATTTTCATATACTTTTATTTGTCTCGTCCAGTCACTTTTTTAAACTTGATTTTGATTTTGATTCATATTGCGGCGAGTCCCTATATTCGGTTTTGATTTGGTTGTCAAGGAACAACTTTTATTCGTTAATTTAGATCAGTATGGATTTTAATTTTTTTTAAGATCTTTTGGACATTGAGTCGATGATGTTGTTTTTTTGTTGATGTTATTGTTGTTGTTGTTGTTGTTGTTCGTGTATAAGCGTTTTCCATTTGTTTATAGTTTCTTGAACCAAAATAAGTAAACTTCCCCGTCTTGAACGTGAAGGTTGTCCACTCCTGCGTACATTAATTTCACACAGATTGAAAACAAAATGTATAGATAATTTGACATTTTCATAAAATATAAAATAAAATCACAGGTATGCATTATGAAAAAACCTTAATTACTAAGATGTAAATATGGAATTAGAATAAAACTGTATAAAAATCACAACCAACCTGCGGAAGCGACGAATGTCGTCGGAGGTGGAGCTAGTGGATCTGGCTCAACGGATAAATGGTACAAAAGCCAGTAGTGATAGCCAATTGGTTGTTCTCGATGTCCAGAGATCGTATGGACATAATGTCCATTCGGCCAGACGGTGGATGAGAACCTGAGGAAATCAAATTGCAAATCATAATCATGTAATTTTAATATTAATGACATAAATATCTAATAATCTCTATACTGAATTAAATTGTAAAACAAATGAAGGATTTTGTAAAATAGGTTACTCGAAATTCGGATTGAGTTCTGCCGCTCGTCGCATGACAACAAAGAAGGTGGTATTCACGGGGACAGAGAGGGAAATATTGTGTCTCTCAGCTGTCGGTGGGTCTGGACCGATCCAAATATGATATTTAATATTGGCCACGGATGACAATGATGATGAAGCCACATCCATTGCATTGGAATTGGATTTCCCTTCTTTTTGAATGGTATTCGAGATGGAATGATCAGAAGAAGAATCCGAGGAGTCCATCATCGTCCCGCTACTCAGTTTTAGTATTGGGGATTGACTTGGAGCTGGAGCTTGGACGAGCGTGTACGTAGTTTGAGAATGAAGGGAAGAGTCTGTGACTCGATAGGATTTGGACTGTTGACCCACATTACTATTATTATTCTTGTTCTTGTCGTCGTCGTCGTCCATATTATTATTATTATTATAGCTTGGAGATTGTCGTCGTCGAACAAAATTGACACAGCGTCCACTTTTGAGTCTCAATAATCCCTCACCATTGAGCAAAGTGGTGGCTGCAATGACGGCCTCCGCCGTCGCATGTGTACTGTCCAAAAAGGAACCATCTGGTCTTTGCATTGTACTCAGAGCGAGGGCGGCTCCCGTCCGATTCCAATTCAATCGACTCCCACTCACTTCCGCCGTCAAGCCCAATGCCTACACAAAAAAAAAAAGTAAAAAAATACATGGTATATAGAATTACAAATTTAAAAAATACACATTTAACTAAATCAATTCACACCACAGTATTTAGAAATATCAAATATCAAATATGCTGGACTTAGAACGAGGAAAAAACCACCGATTGTTTCTTGAACGGCGCGCCGTCCAAGTCAATACAATGAAATGTTTGTTTTATTAATATTAATGCGATAAGAAAATTCTGAAAATTGGAGAGGGATTGTCTTTACTTGAATGGCCATGGTGGTCGTATGAATGTTTCCAAATGAGCCATCGGATTGTTGAAGTCGAGTGATTTTCTTGAGTGCCTCTGCCATGTGTTTTCCCAGAGCATCACTATGCCGCTTCCGGCGGAAACACTCGAGTGCCATAATTGCCATACTTCGTGTGTCTATATTGGACAAAAGAGGAGAGAGAATTATAGGTTTATTTATTATTCTTTTAGTGTTTCATCATACAACTCCTCCTCAACTTCCTCGTGTCCATTTGTATATATAGATAGATAAGTATATAGGTTTGTACATTTCAATTGCATTTTAAATGCTCTCATTTTTTTTCATCAAGACAGAGAGAGAGAGAGTTTAGACGAAAGGGCAAAAAAAATATACGACTCGTCTCTCTCTCTCTCTCTCTCTCTCTCTCTCTTTCTTTCTGTAGTTTTGTAAGTAATATAAAAAATCCACGGGAGACTCGGACTCGGACGGGACAGAAATTGAATAATGAATGATTTTTTTTTGTATTACCGATGGAGTCCACGGATGACTCATCCTTGGCTATCCAGAGAAGATGGCGAATTTGCTTCTTGTGCAAATGTGAGCCACTCAAACAACTCACGAATGCCGTAAGGCTGAAACCAAATGCCTCTGGGTAACCTGGATAGTCTTGATCCGCATTGTGCTTTTCCAGGGAAGCTATATACATGTATAAATATAAATTAAAATTAATACAGAGTCCATACATTAATGAACCCACACACACACACATATATATGCACACACATTCATAATTTATTTATCCCAATTACCACGGTAGACATTATTTCATTATGTATATGGAATTTGGAATTTCAAATGAATAATGAATTAAAACGCGTAACATACCAATCAAATTATGCCCATAGAAATTTCGGGGATCTTTACAAGCTCCATTCAATGCGAGAGCAAAGAAGGAAACCCGGGCCGGAGTGACTGGTTCCACATTGTGCCTATAATTATATATACCAAACATATACAATTCCAAATTCAAATTGATATACAACATATACATATTCATTTACAATATTTCTCTGGAGCATCATGTGGTTTTTTTTTTTTTTACTGAAATGTCCAAATCCCAAAAGGAAACTATATAATATAATTTTTACTTTTTTACTATAATTGACAAGGATTGAAAGAATTTTGAAGTCAATAATGATAATTAATGTTCTACGTTTAACTAAATTTCAAACGGCGTCCAAATTCAAAATTGCTAATTAAAAAATAACTACCACAAATTATTTATGTTCACACAACTCGCAAAAAACTCCTTACTTACGTATTTATACGTAAATTCAATTTATAATACGAATGAATACGAAATGTGTGGTGATGGTACAAAATACGATTTACGATTTCCGATTTACGATTTACGATTTACGAATTACAGAATTACGATATGAAGCCACAGCTAACCTGATTAATTTGTCTAGTAACTCTAACTCTAATTGCTTGGTAATAAGTCTAGCTTCTAGATCATTTTGGGCAGGCCAATCGTTTACAGATGAGGCGAGAGCTAGAACGGCTCGCGGTGTGTCACCTGATTCCCAACCAAACTCATCTGTTCTCCTATCTGTTAACCATTCCAGTCCACGTTTCTTCACTTGGGAAATCTTTTCTCGTACCCCAGCTTCCAATTCCCAATCTATATAATTACAATAAACCACACACACACACAAAACACATTAATTAATGGATTATTTTTACACGCAAACACATATTTAGATACATTTACAGTTATTTTTGTGACTGTAAATAATATTCAAATCACACAACCGCTTTCAAATCTCAAACCAAAAACTGATGATGAGAGAAAAACGTATTCAAAATGGAAATTCTTTTGGACATACATTTTTTGACTTTCAAATGTGTACAATATATAGTTATAATATAAGAATAAGAAAGTAACCTTTGGGCTCATCTGAATGAATCCGTTGACCATCATCTGACACATCCGCGGCTGTCAATGGCCAACTTGAAGAATTGAGACAAAATAAGAGGAGGAATGTGAACCAAAACGTATCCGTCATTCTGACTCTCCAATTCATCATATATATTTCCGGGAGAGTATATACTCCAAAAATTATATATATATATATATATATATATCTTGCTCCACCGCTTTCTCTCTTGTCTTTTCCTTGAGGCGTAATACGACGATGCTTGACTACTTTTACGATTAGTCTATAGTGTGTGGGTGAACTAGATAAATGAGAATAAGGAATTCCACAAGCCAAAATCACGATCACAATCCTTTCTTTTTTTACACACACACCCGAAAAAGAAAGAGGTGTAAAAGAAAAGGAAAAAAAATGAAAACTTTCTTCTTATTTCTCTTCTTTCCTCCGTCTCTCCAAGAATATATACACAAACTCAAAGAATTTTCCTTTTTCTTTTCCTTTTCCTTTTCCACACTCACGAGTAATTGGTAATTGACTCAATCGCCTACTTTCTAATTTCTTCCTCCTATACTTCTTCTCCTTCTTCTTCTTCTTCTTTTTCCCTTTTCAGAATGGATACACACTCACACTCACTTCTTCTCCTGACACTGTGTGAACGAACACCAAACACACTTTACACACACATAAACTGACACCTTGTTCCTCTCCTTTTTCTTCACCCAACTTTTCCCTTTCCTTTTCTCTTTTCTTCTTTTTTTATTTTGACTCGTTCTTTCTTTTTCTTTCTTCTCTTTGCCCAAATGGAATCCAAAATATCCAAAAATCCCCAAAACCTCCTCTTCACTGTAACTGGATGAAGAAAAAAAGAAAGAAAAAGTAATTATACACAATGGGGAAAACAATTCCGAGTATTTAGTCTACACTTTTTGTAATAATAATAATAATAATAATTAACTATTACGATTACGATTACGATTATTATGACTATTCAAGTACGTTAAATGGAGCTCAATTAACCTTTAGATTCACCACTGTGGAAATTAGTAATTTAGTAATTAGGGGGAGGACGAGAAACTGTGAATACTACGAAACCAACTTGGAAACAAACATTACAAACAGTACAAACAGTACACACACACATACACACACACACACACAGACACACGCAGGGAGAGTCTTATTGCTTTTGAGGAGTCGACGAATCCCAGTTATATAATAATTATGGTGATTTCCCCCGTACTTAGAATAATAATAATAATTATTATTATTATATATTCAAAGAGAAAGAGGAATAGACAGTAACGGAAACGGAGAGAGAGCGAGACACGATTGTGCTGTGTGGGACTGCTGGGTGGTTTTTTGGCTGTCTTGTTGGATTGTTGGATATATAGGAGTGAGAGAAAGACAGAGAGAGAGAGAGACAGAGAGTTAATCTATATAGGACTGTGTGGAACGGAGGAAATTCTCTACGCTTCTAAATTCTCTACTATACTAAAGTCTAGTTCTCGTTCTTGTTCTCATTCTCATCCTTCCTCACACGATACGATATATCTGTACGACAGACGTAGGGAAGAAATAGTATGTACAAGAGAGAGAGAGAGAGAGAGAGAGAGAAGAAGACGAAGAAGAACACAAGTGAAAAGAAAGAAAGATCGATAAATCCTTTCATATATAGATACAACGTGTGGAACTGGTATATTTAGTATTACATAGAGAATTAATAGAGAAGTGTAGAAGAGATAGATGAAATTCCCCATTTGGCCTGTGTAAGTGTGTATGCAGTTATGCACATTCACCACTGTATATTCCTACATCTACATTTGTCTACATAGAGTACATAGTACATACTCGTGTCCTTTACATGTACATACATAGTAATATGTACATAAATATAGGTATATTATGGAATCTTTTGGGGGGAAATCTAATAGAATCCACCAAAAAGCTATTTTGTTTGCACTGTGAGCATTTTATACATTATATAGAGCGTGAGTTGAGTAGAGAGAGAATACATATACTTATATTGCACTGCAGAAGCGAGTGAGCGACAGGCAAAGTAGAGAGAGAGAGAGAGAGAGCGAGAGAGAGAGAAAGAAAGAGGTACTTATGTAGACATATGTATGGTAGAAGTACACACTTATTTTGCTACAGCCATCGAGCTGACGAGGTACGGCCAACTGTCGCTGATTGTGAGTTGAAATGTACAAGAAGACTTTAGATAATATCTAATAATAATAATATTATTATTATTATTATTCGAGACCACGGAAGTTCATTAAAAAAGCAATCACGTTCTTAAACTTTGATTTGATATTTTGATTACCATATAATTATAATTATAATTATATAAACACCGAAAAACACAAAATTAATTTGTTATTTGAAAACAAATTGAAATATTGGAAGGGAAATAATATTATGGACGCATATCAGCATATGTATGTAGTTGAGTTTGAAAATAACTGGCCACTTGAAAACATTTTGAGTCGGAATTGACAACTGACCCAATCGGCCGATAGGTCAGAATTCAGTTCTATCAAATCAAGGAAATATTTGGATATTTCTAGTTCTCTCTCGTGTCTTTCTCCGGTGCGGTGAGTGAGGAAATTTTGTATAATATACGCGAGAGGAATTCTCTCTAGATCTATACACATAAAATCATAAAGTGTTTTACTTCTAGTTCAATATAATGTCCAAAATAGTTATATTAGTTAATATAATCTCGCATAATAAATATATTATGTATGAAAATTTACCATCGGTAAATTTTGTCATAAGAAACTGTCCATAAATAAATTGGCCACACTGTATATATTTCATAAAATACGTTTACGGTTTACGAAATATATAATATAAATGTATACTTAGACATGAAGGGAATCTTCCCAAAAGGCTAGTTTATTTGCACTCTCAACTCAAGGTACATGTACTCAACTCATGTACGCATTGGAGTCGATATGTATATTTCTATATAATATATATATTTACTTAATATGTATAAGTATATTATACTATATTTATATTTTTATTTTATATATCCATATATATATATATATATATACCTTTTGCTTTTGGTTTTGTATTATTTTTGCACCATGTTCTATGTTCGAATCCCCCAAACTCCATGTCATATGAATACATGATGATATAACATTACATTACATTGTACAAAATATGTACATTGAAGATTTTCCATACAAATTTTATACGTTTCTTGGTTCCTTACTTCCACCATTTCATTTATTCGTCCTCCCTATACACATAAATTCCCATATTGCTATTCTTCCCTCGTTTCCCTATATATATGTATATTTCTATCCCTACTTTTTACTACAAATTTTCCCTATCGTTCGTCTTTTCTCTCTGCTCGGTCTACTCCCATCTCATTCTCATTCTATACAGCCGCTATGTCTAAAAGGCTACACACAGTGAAAACTAGGAACGCTTTTCACCCTTCTACAATAAAACATTCTCCGCTGTATACATAAGTGTATAGATGTGTGTACACATTTTCTCATTTTATAATACAACTCGCTCGCTCACTTGCAGACACACAAACCCGTTAGTCTATTACACACGGGGAGAAATCAAAGGAACTATAATATAAAGAGATTGCGTCAACTCACTCACTCACTCACACAAACAGACCTCAGACGCATATACAAACAAACATATTTCATCTTCAATCTTGTGTATACATAATATTCGATTTGAAGGTAAATGTGGAAATTGGGAAAGCCTCTGCGTCTATCTAACTATCTATAATCCATATACACATACATGTTACTTACGTCTTACAGCTATACAGTTTTTACACTTTTTTGTACATACCAAAATCTCAATTAACTGTATTAGATGTTGACAAATTATATTGCGTGCAGCTTCCAAATAAGCTTCAATAAAATCCTAAATCCCTATTCAAAATCAACAAAAGGCGCTTGAGCAGAAAAATATAGTGTAAATATAGTTTAAAATCTAAAATCAATAGGAAATGATGAATATTACTGGGAATTTTAACTAGGTGTAGACTATATATAGAGTATAGACATATAGAAATGAGAAAGAGAAAAGTAATTTGATAATGTTCAAGTCGTCCACAATAGATATTTAAAAAATAATCATGTGGGGAAAGGTTAATAAAACTGTACACATATCTTACTATTACTATTACATATACGTATAATAAAATAAAAAATAAAAAAAGTCGAGTCTGTGTGGACTGTGGAGTGAGAAAGATCACATGCGCTCGGGATGTTTTCATTCATTCACTTATTGTTAGACGGACTGTGCTGTCTGTTTATTATATATACGACTGATCGTGAGAAGAAAGATGTAAACTGTGAAGACGAAGAGGAGGACGAAAAAAAACAATTCCGACATTATATGTGCAAGATAATAATATTAGACAAGAAGTAAGTACATCGTCGAAGTAGTACAAGTCCATGATCATTGAAATTATATACAATGTGGACAGTACGGAATACTCAATTTCATATCCCATTTCCTTCTCCCTGCCTGTCTGCTACAACTACAAATATATACAACTACCCGGGTAAAAGCTTCTCGCTCTCGCTCCACAGTCCCTAAACAGTACTGAACACATATACACTTACGACGTACGATACTTACATGCTTGATGCTATATAGTTATACACAGTAGTATTCTTTGAGTGTATACATACATATTTGAGATTGGAGACTGTTTTTCTGTGTTTATCTTCTCCCTCCTCTTTATGTAATATTAATATATATATATATATACACACACACACACTTTCCACGAGTTCCGCTCCATTCCATTTCATTCCTCTGTGTGTTCCACTCTCCGCGCTGGCCCTTGACGTTTGACATTTTTCCAAAAGCACAGCAAAAGAGGAAGGAAAAAAAACACAGGAGAATCCGACTTGCAAATTTCGAGTACAAAAGGTTGTTCCATCCGTACTTTCCCCATACTTACACAAATGCACATGTGGAGTATATGTGGACTGATTGTAAGAGCAAGCAATCTGGAGGGAAATGTCAGGGCAATCCTTCCATGAAATTCTGAAACATATGTATACATATAAATTATATGATATAATAGAGATAATAGAGAGAGGGAGATTCATGAGCTTTTATTTCCAAAGGTCAATCTCTTTCATGTATAAGACATTTATAATAATCATTATTATTATCCTTATTGTCTCGTACTAAACATTACTGCATATACGAATGACGTCCTTGTATTCCTGAGCAACTATCATTAAAGTTTTGCTTCCAAGTTATATAGGACAGATAATAAATTTATTAATTTAATAGTAAATTAATAGTAATGGTGGTAGGGAAGTGACTAAGGAATACACATTTAAATTGAGTGGAGACGACTTTATGATGACAAGGAAATGAAGTCAAAAAGTCAAAAAAATGATTATTACTTACAGAAAAAAATGGAATACGAATTATTATTATATTAAATATTATTATTATTAATTTACACATATTATTTATTATTTTTATTGGTATTCAAATTCATATTGAGCCAAATAATAAAAAAAAAAATAATAATGTACATATACAATAAAAAGAATGTGTACTTTATAGTCCCATCATAGCAGTTTGCAGTTAGTATTTCATTGCATTATGTAAATGCATATAGAAATAGAACGTATATAGTCACTGTCACGTTTAAGTTACTTAAATTAAGTATGTTTTGTCAGCAATAAAAAAACAAATGTACTGACATTTAAACTATACATACTGACTGTACTTTGTGCACTAGGAAAAAAACTTGTTGGATAGAGCTTTAAATTTAAATATCTTGAGGTTGATAAAACTTTATGGAGTTGAATAACTGCAACGAAAATTACAGGTTAAGAAGGATACTTTATATAGAGAGATAAAAAGTCCACAACCTTGCCCTTTGACCCAATTTTTCATGTACAATTTAATTGCAATTGAGACTGACTCGACTCAAAGAAAGAGATAATTTTGGAATCATATAGGTTACTTCATATATTGATTACGTAATTCCTTTCAAAAAAAGATTAAAAAAAAGTTCAAGTCGACGTTGCGATGGACTAAAGATTTTTGAGGCCCCAAGAAATACATTATTAATAAAGGCGTAAGTATAATATAAGACTTACATTGTAAGTAAGTAGATATATGATATTATAATATAATATAATAAATATATATATTTAATATGTATTTAGATATTTAGATATACATATACGTATTTAGTATTTACCTAATATAAAATTATAAATTATGTCAATACACGTCGTAAAATTAGTTTTTAAATCATTATAATAATTATTCAACCAAAAACTAACCCTGCCATTTTGGAACTGATTTTATGTCAATCATGCTTCTACATGTGAATCAATAAGCTTTACATAAAAGAGAGTGAAGTTACGTATTGATATTGCGTATTCTCGATAATTGAAGACGTCGTATATAGTCACAGACTAATGATGTGTAGTGGGAGTAATAATTATTATTCCGACAACACACCATTAGTCTGTGTCGTATAGTGGCATTGTCATGTTTTTCTTATTATATACCTCATGCCACGAGTCACGACTTCCTTTTCCCGTAGCTTCCGGTTCCTTTTCTATATACAATTTCGATCATTTTCCATTTCCTCTTGGTTGGTATCATTTGCTGGAAATCGACAACAAATAAAAAAGCGGTATTGTTTTGCATCAATTACGTTAAATATTATTAATCATGTATGAGCGTATATAAGTACAATTAAATATGAATTTTAAAATTTTATAACAAAAGCTTTATTACATTTTGATTGCGGAGGACACAGAATTTTTGTGTCACTCGAATCTCTTTCAATTCCGTCGCTCCTTCAAGCTGTCCAAAAGTCTCGTTTTCTAAATGAAATGTTTAATTACACATTTAATTACCCTTTAACTTTTATAATAAAGTAACATTAAAAAACTTGTATATGTTCAATTCAATTCCCAGTTCAATGAAAAATACACCTATGTATTATGTAACTTTACGAAACCAAACATTATTGTAAATTGGAAATAAAATACGTTGAATACATAATACAATGGCGACCCAATAAATATTACCTCATTTCAACTGCACAGCTATATACATACTTCAATCCGATATCGGGTTCTTCCATTCTCTGCATATATACATCAAAAGTAATACTGTAATACAAGTTGTACTATATACAAAAAAGGAAATTTGATTTTGACTGTTGACAAAACAAAATTACGTACATTTAAATAAGCATTAAAATTGACGACACAATGTCACCACTTTTCGTCATTCAAAATATGTATTGTTGTTGTATATATATATATATAGTTTAGATTATACTGAAAGGTAAAAGGACAACTGACCTGTGTCAAGTTGACACTGTCAACCAGAGAGCCTTTCATTGTTGCCGTTTTCTCTTATTTTCAACACTTGCTGTCTTAAAGGTCGTAGGGTCCGCTTACACACAGGGTATATACTCCAGGCAAGGGCACAACAGGTCAATTCTAATACATAATAAACAAATAAACACAGGAAAATAAAATAAATGACATGACATGCAATTATGTGAAAACCAAAATGCAATTACAATGTACACTGTACCTGTGATTTCCAACAATGTCAAAACGATAATAATTATCAATGTAAACTGGAACACGCTTGTTTTTCGGTTTTTCTGTTAATTGTGACAACAATCATAATTAAAGAAAATTAAACCACACCACACGCTTTCGGAAAATCACAAATCACTTTTTCGTGTATTTAAAGTCTGTAAAGTAATTTTCTTGTGTGTATTTCAATTCCCGCTCTCTCCTAACCCAACCTAACCTCACCTAAAGCTTCCGACTATCCCACAAATCCCTTCCAGCTTTTAGCATTGAACATACGAAAAACGGGGAGCTACTTTGGGAACAATTGCTCTGCACTCACGTAACATTGCCAATTGACATTTAATATAATAACTGGACAATTAATTAATATTTTGAAAAGATAAACATACAAGTATGACCGTATGGCATGAAAGCTCATGCAGGTTGTGCAGGAAAACGAGAAATGTTTTCCCTGAATGAGGGAAAAGGGGGGAATCCCTCGTTGCCGTGTGGGTATGGCAGGTGTGTTGGGGATATATTGAAGATGATGGGTTTGAGATGGGCATCGCTTCTCGGCCTTTTGGCTAAGATCAAAGTGTAGTATCTGTTCTTATCAGCTTAATATCTGATACGGAGATCATTGATCTCCCAGTATATTAAACTGATTTTTGGAATTGGGACTGGAGGTGAAGCTTGCTTCCACCGGTCCACGGGTTGGCCTGACATTGCAGTACCGTCAGGATCGGCCCACCTTAAACAAACAAATTAAAAAGCCTCCTCCTCTTCTTGCATGAGAATTGAAAGCTATGGACTTTCACTCTGCAAATTCTCGTAGACTTTCTCCCCGCTGCCATCACCTTTCACTTTTAACTCCCAACACACTTGTACGACTGTATTCTGTACAATAAAATGAACTCATCGAGCCTGGACTGATTCCACATGATTTATTATTTTTGTTATACATCCATAAAGCCTTGTCCATTTAAATTCATGATTATTCGATTATGGACTAGAGTAGAGGTCTCTCTTATAACTAATGGCAGTAAAAACGTTTTGAAATATTTAATAAATTACGTATTTGAAACACAGCCGATTGTTGAATTCGTACAGTTGAGTTGTGTGTATGCATTCTTCAGTTTTGTAATGAAAATTGTAGATTCTTGACGTGAATTCGAGAGTCTTCCGCTGTGGAAAAGAATTCTTATGACTGTGGCGTATATAAAAATACGTAATTCTAGCCTTGACTTTACTTGACTAAAACTCCGGATTTTAAAGGGATTTTATTCCAACCGAGTAAATAAATATCAGTACATTTACGACTGTGTGGCTGGCGAGTGTCAACAGTAAAGCCAATGCAAATGTCAACAAGTATAGTAAAGCGGAAAATGTCGATTGATTTGTATTGTTTTAACTGTCTGCCCACACCAAAATCGATTTGTAATTTCTCTAAATCATCAAACAACAACAGAGAAAATAGGGAAATTCCCGTCTGAACGTCCATAAACTGTGGAATCGGGTGCAAATATGGAAATATCCATAGGAAGAATACGATCGAATGACATGAGGAAATGAAACGAAACGAGGACATGAAATATAAAGGTCAATTAAGTACTCACTAATTAAATTTATTTTGGAATTTAGCTTAGAGTACATATAACTGTTGTACATATATAACATGCTCTAAGGAATTTAGTATGACTTTTATTGGTATTTGTAATGAACTGTACCAAAAAGGGTTTGTTTTTTTATTATTTTGATTCCTTGACGCCACAATAATTGCAATATTTTCAGTTGTGAAATGACTGATTGGGAACGAGATCATCTCAAACTCCATGTCATTAACAAGTAATTACGTTTCCCATTTTTGTGAGTAAACATTCAAATCATTCTGTTAAAAGGTTTAAAAGACAACAACTTGGAGAGCTTAAATGGACAAAAAAACAAGTTGGATTTGAACGTCGCATGATCAAGCGTCAACTAAATGTTTTACAATGCCAGTAGGGAAAGTCTACGGTGAAATCCATATTTAATTTGAATACACGGAAAACGGTTTATTTCCTCATGCAATACAATACCATTGTAATTAGTTCTTCCAGTTCTTCCAGTTCCAGTTTAACTATTTAATTGAATCCACGAAACCACGTGCGTACAAAAATTCTAACGTTGATATTCCGAGGAAATTGAACAAATTGCGAGTATGAAAACATTTCGTGTTTGGACAGGTAGGTAATTCGAATAAATTTGAACATTGTCAAATTGGAATTTTCTTCTAATTCGATTGGAGTTCTCAGAGTCTCCTTTATATTGCCACACCTCCAATTTAATAGTTTTCCTCAAAATGTAACAACATATTTTACGAAATAGTTATGTCAATAATTCACACAATTTTACAATTTCATTTATTTACTTTCTGGTTTTCTTTTTCTTTTCCTCAAAATGCAACGAAATACACATTTCAAATATTTTTTTGAGTAAGTTGTAAAAATAAATAAAATCAAATCGTATGTAAAAATTCACTGAAAAATGTATGACTTAAACGCCACTCAAAAGTTTAACAGTGCCGATAAAATTTACTCAAAGAAAAGTTCATCCTGCATGACATAATTCATATTTAACAACAATACATTACGTATACTTTAATTATGTAATTGCATAAGAAATTGGAAATGATGGAGAATCTCCATTGGAGATTTCACACACTTCTGTACTGGATTTTATCGGTGTGCTGGTGAAGATGGTTTTCCTCGGGTCGTTTGTGCAATTAACGCCGGTGACTCGCCTCGCCAGACTTTCCTTGTCATCCTTGAGCCATTTCATCCTGGAGTCACACAGACAAACTGATTCCCAA
>JAIUND010002336.1:0-23317 GCA_034699125.1 Gisinianus flammeolus
TATTTATGAAATGCTCTTATTTTTTATTTTCAGCTGGATAAATCAGATTGTGTCAATTCGGGAGTCGTTGCAGTGCGCGTAATGGATATGGCCACAACCAATGAGAGAAAATTTCGTCATGCGTTTCTGCGTGTCAACTTGGAAGATGTCAAATTGACAAATGTGAATGGAATCGACTCCTTATTTCGATATGATAGTACAGATGTTGACGCAGTAAATTATTCGTTAGTCTGCGTAGATAAGATGATTCCATGGACTTGTGACGATTGGGAATTGGCTGCGGGTTATTTTTATGCAGCACTCGTAAGTCACTCGTTTATTTTGTTATAAACTTAAAGTTGAAGATTAGGGTCTTCTCAATTAAAAAACAAATGGAATTTTTTCAATACATTTAAATCTAAAATTATGCCATGTTTTTACAGATCGCCGATTATTTTCTTAATGCTCTATGCAATTTTGATCCTCGACAAACTATCCCTAATACTAGTTACAATATGGATATCTATCCCGCACTTCTCAGTCTACCGGGAATTGATCATTTTCTCCAGAAACGAGGAGTCACGGATGCGTCGTGGGATTTTGCTGGACTATCCAAAAAAGACTGGGATGATTTAGTTGCTACATTAAAGACTCCGGGAAAGTGCGGCGCACATCTACTAAAAAAGGGATCAGAGGACAAAGGAGGAAATTCACCTAAACTCACCACTTTAGAAAAATTCGACTGTATTTATATATACATTTTCAAAAGTGGAAAGGTATGTAAAATATTATAAAATTTTCTAAAAATACGTTGTGAATTCTATTATTTTCGTCTACTACATTTCGTATTATTATTTAATTGAAGACATGATTATTTGTATTCTCAACAGATATACATTGGCATGTACCACAGCACAATTCCTCGTCCTCATACTAAATGTACTACTTGCTCCATGTGCAAGTACCGACAAGTGAACCCTGATGATCCGTTTTTCTCTGGAGTTTTGTGCTACGTTGGGAAGTCCTCACAACAAGTAAGACAGTACGAGTTCATGATTCAAATACTCTTCAAATATGCTGAACTCCACGGACTCTTTCTCCCCGACATCAAGCTCCCTTTTGAAGTCAGCTCAAAGAGAAAAGCAAATAAAGAATCAATGAAACATTTGGACCCATCAAATCTCCCTCAATCTCCTATCTCAATACTGTATGAGAAGATAACTGTTCAGCACTTGACTGTGGAGCTATTTCCAGAGATGCAAAAATTATCAAAAATCTTCTTCAATCGGGAGTTCTCATTCCACTATACATGGGGAAATGATCCCTTCCGATTCCAATTTCTTGAAGGGGAAATGGAAGTGAATGATAATTAACTCCTCCTTTTTATATTATAATACGACTCGTCGATCATTCACATTGTCATTATATACAATGAATTATTTTTAGAATAGAAATATCTATACATACGTATTTCGTATCGTTAAATGTCTATTCACAAATTAAACTCTATAGATTTATGCTTATGTACTATGTTATAAATTATCGCGCATACACTCTATACTACTTGAAATAATAAATTTAACAGCATTGTTCTTACTTACCGAGTAAGCGAGTAACCCTCTTGGAAGTGCTCCGGATGGGAAAATGGGACTGTCCGTACATACAAAGCTGACTAGAGGTGAGAGAACGGCATTCATGAGCGGTTCCTTGAGTTGACTCAATAGTAACGAATCGGGCATGTGAACAAAAATTCTTGAAAGTAAAGAACCTACACCAACTATAGCCGCTTCCACAGTTCCATTCATTTTCTTGATCGTAGCCGAGTGAATCAAATCAATCGAATACGGGACATACTGTCTCTCCATAAAACAATCTCCATACAAATCTGTCATTTTAAAATACAAAAAATTTAAATAATACATACGTCATTTCCTCTGAGGTAAAATTTTGAAATACAGGCATAAAGGGATTACCTGAGATGGCAATCAAGCATTCAAGAACTCGATTTGAGTACTCATCTCCATCACAGGTAAAGTTGACATTTGGACTTGGACTTCCCGTTCCCTCAAAATGCCCATAATAACAAAGGGTGAGCATTCTCAGGAGATTCCTTGTGAGAAATTTGGCACTCAATACAGGCCCCAGACGATGAGCAAGCCAGACGATACTTTCACAGCACTGTTATGGTTGAATTAAGAAATAAATATGTATAAATACATATTCAGTTTGAATTTAACGTTAATTTAAATTGTTTCACCAGACCAAAGATTCATATTTTTGAGATATTTCATTTCATTGACCACTATAGGTTGACATTTACGTTACTTTATATTATAGAATATTAAAAATATTATATATATACTACTAGTAATGTAATGAATGTGTACGAGCATTCCATCAAGACAGTTGAGAATTGAAAATTTATATGGGCGAATTACCATTTCCGAAATATCACTACTCGTAGATTTGACTGCTGACCTATGATAGTCTTCGGATGACACTGACGCTGAATTCTCCACTCGCCGTTCTGTCCTCTCTCTTTCACTTATAGGGATAGCAATTGCTGAGCCTGTCGCGCTAGTATCATCCATTGCATTAATATTGATATCATCAGAGATGTTTAAACTTTTAGCACTAGAATTTTCTCCCAAGCCGCTGATACTGGGTGATCGAGACATTCTACGACTGTACATGTTTCCAGTATTTGGAGTACTTAAATTGGGATTGGCCGTGTCAGTCTCATAATCAGATGCAGAAGTTTCTGGCTCAAAAAGAAACATTTCAGGCTCAATTTGATCCAACTGTCCATCCCCTGTTTCTGAATCACTGCGATTAGTTGCAGGAGTGAATCTGGAATTAAATTTCGTCATTAAATTTCTACTAGGATTTGAGTGTCCACCCATCGTTGTATTTGATCCAGATCCAACAGCACTTGAATTTATATCGATATCCAGAATATCCGTGGAATTCAAATGAGTTCGAGGTTTACTTGCTGCCGTTTCTTCACCTTCGACTTGACCTGGACCTGAAGTACTCGCTGAAGAATTTTTCCATCCTCCAAGTGCTTCAATTAAGAGAGTAGCGAAATTCTCCAGGAATATTTGTAAACCAAAGCAACTCATCAATTGCAAAAGGAAACCACGATGAAATAATTTGAGATGTTTTTCTGAATGGTAGTCAGACTCGTAGATGGTAACAATGGGCTGAAGAAGTGTTTCAATTGATTCTATATACATAGATTTGAAAAAACAAATAAGCAATGAAGTTTTTATGCATGCATATACATATTACCTATAACTTGAGTCACATTTATTTGGTAGCATTTTAATTTTGACCACCGTAATGAAAAACCAAGATAAGAAGAAACTCTTTACTCACTTTTTCTGCCGATAGCTCTAGACATGGGACAAAAGAGATTCCATACAGCCAACACTCGAGTTTCTGGATGATGAAATAATTCCCGAACATACGGTAGAATAATATCTAGACCATCTTCATCGATGAGATGTAGAATAGAGATTAAATCCCGAGAGAATGACTTGACTTTCAATTGTTGAACTTTGACACGTAAATTAAAATCCGAAGGTTCTGCCGTTTGCAAAATCCCATCAAAATTCCTCAGAGTTCGAACCATTTTGAAAACTTCTGGAAAGTATCTGGGGAATGGAAGTGGAGAGAGTCGATCACCGAGTAGAAACAAATCAATGGACATGCCAATGGGTAATGAATATTCCAGAACATGAGGTAGAAAAATAGTTTGGATAGCTCTCTTGGCAAAGAGTGGAACGGACTCCATCATATTACAATTACTCTTACTCAACGACTTTTTGTAGAATGCAAACCGTTCCTCAATATTATGAACAACAGAGGAGACATGACAAAATTTAGATGAGAGAGTCAATTCGACGAGAAGGCATCCAAATAATTTCACTTGTGGACACAGTTCATTTTCCCCCCTATTTTTAAGACCTTTAAGACAAATCCCGGGTTCTTCATTGAAATGAGTTCGAAAGAAATTTAGAGACACCTCAAAATCGTTGAGGAATCCCATTGGATCATAGTGCTTTGGAAGGGTAATATTTTTCCATACAGAACTTGCAGTTTGGGTATTAGTTGAGCTCGTACTTGTACTGATGGATTTTGTAGGGGATCTGGGATGATTTAAAGATGTCGAGAGTGGGATGGGATTCGTATAAGAATTTGTATTTGTTAACGTTGCAGAATAACTAGGATCTGCTCCACCCTCAAAAGATACACTGTCATCAATTGGATCTGATTCTCTCAATTCTGTAAATATATTATACATAACACGAAATAGTTTATCATTATTTTGTATTACATTCTTTACTACAGTTAAATTTCCTTGATTAGAATCATCGCTTTCATTTTTTTATTAATGAATTTACTTTTGAGTTCAGCGTATGTCACAGAGTTTTTACTCTCTCTGAGTCGACATTTCAGATGGGGAGGATGAGGTGTGTGAAAAATTTGGAGAATTCCACTCTTTTCTAAATGCTGATGGTTATCGGCGAGGGCCAAATAAATGTTTTTAGAACGGACAGCTGCATTCCCACTTAATTTGTATCCAAAGGTCAAATCAATCCAATGATGAAGTTTGGCAGAGACTGAGTCGCTCTCCAGTAGTTGACGATGTTGGACTATGAAATCTTCTGGAGATTTAGACCATTTGGGCACTTGTAAATCGTCCAAATCCGAATGAATTGACTATATTAGAAACAAGAAAACAAATGAAATAAAAAGTTATACAACGCACACCAGTCAATAACTGGCAGCTATACTACTTTTAATAGACACATTGCTAAAAGTTATAAAAGTTAATATACCCTAAAAATACTTGGGTCATCATAAAATTCTGGGATGCATTCATCTGGCGTCCAATCTTGCATTCGTTGAACCTTTTTAAATCAAATTATTAGATTTATGTAAACATGAACTCAGAGTTATTTTGTTTCACACCTATACTGTATGGTAGAAAAATATCGTTTTGACTTACGCTAACGGGATATTCTGCCGGGACCCACTTGGGTCTCACGAATTTGCAGAGAATCGTCTTCGGAGTTTGTCTAGCTGTAAATTGTTAGCAAGTTTCATCATCATTAAACTTCATATTTCATATTCAACGTTCATTCATTGTTGATTTTGATCAAATCACTTTATTTGAGCATTATTATCAATGACACTTTTGTTGACCTACCTTTGTACACATAGTAAGTTATTTCAGAGAGAATATCCGTCACATGATGAGGAACCTATACATCCATAAGCAATAAGACATTATTTTTACTTTAAAATAAACTATCTTCATATAAAATATTGAGAAATTCTACAATGAGTAGAATCAGCCCAATATTGAATTCTAATAACATTTATAGTAATATGAAAATTTTATTCACCGAATTATGTTCACTTGCTTCTTCATACATCAAGTCCATTTGTCTTTCTCCTTTGTTTAGTCGGAATTTGGATTTGGTCAAATCTCGCCATCCAAATCCCCCACTGGTATTAGTGGAACTTTGACTCAAAGAAAAATCCGTGATCCATGGGAAAACGGGATGGAAATTAGGATTACCATCACAAATTCGTCCAGAAAGGAAATTTAGTACCATCAAGTAGTCATAATTAGATATGATGCCTTCACACCAGTGTTTAATTATCGATGAGATTGTATTTGGATCCAATTGATTATAAACTCCAGATGCTGCTTTTGATGATGATGTTGTGGTTTGACTGAACATAGGAGACGTTGGCCCTGTAATACCACCTTTTCTAACATACTGTACAATCATTTTGACTAAATGTAAAATATTTTGATCCGCGCATGCTGACATTTTCAATTCTTTCAATCGTACTCTTTGATCATTTGTAACTTCACAAAAGTTGAGGAGACGACTAAGTCTGGGAATAACACTCAAATATAAACATTCATCCGTACGGAAATCATTTAAATTCAAATCCCTCACTAGTGGAATGTTGGTATCACGAAAGTCTCGAATGAATTGAAGTATTTGATACAAGATGAACAGATATTTCAAATGGGAATTGAGTTTGAAAGGAGAAAATTTGATACAGTCTTGAAGAGTGTGTGCCACAAATGGATAGAAACAAAAAAAATAACTTATATTTATATTATTGATGGATGACGTAGGAGAAGAAGAAGAAGAGTCATAGGTATTCATATCAGATATTATTGATTGAGATGTGGATTTGGTCATTGGTGAACTACTATTTAGAACAATAATGGATAAGGCTTGACTTAAACTTGAAATTGATGTTGTAAATCGACCATCATCATTATCGTTATTTCTTCTGCCACCGTAATCGTCATTACTGCCACTCCCATCTCCACAAAGAGATGACAAGGAATTTGGGTACAAATGACTTAGTAATTTACTTAAATAATTCTTCTCCGTCGTTTTGATCTCTTCAATTTGAGCTTGGAATGGAATATTAGTATTGGCGGATGAGGAGGATGATCCTTCATCATTAGCTGAATTCGGAATTGGCAAGAGACTAATGTGTGGTTGTTCCCATAAATAATCGAAATTTGATGCACCGATAAAATCTATTAGCTGTGGCCAAGTTAATTTATTCTGTTGGACAGGCTTCAATGTTGTTATTGTAGCTGAAGAGGATGATTTGATATTCGTTTCATTTTCAAAATCGCGATAGTATTTCATACAGTTGCTAACTTTTGCTACCTATATATATTAAAATATATACACACACAATGTTATTCATTACATGTATAATTGTATAATTGTAATGAATCTTCTTGTATAATATTGCAGGCTGCAAATTATAGAACAAAATTCTTACCATCAACTATGTAAAATGTAAAATAATAAAATAATAAATAATTATTATTACTCTTTCTTACTGTTAAGTGTAAAAATATCCAAGCTGCTCCTAATGGTTCACTTTTCCCTTGACTCAAAAAAGCATGGACTTCATCATCGGTGAATTGATCATGAAGTGGAAATGTATGAGGAATTTTATTTTCTGAAATGACATCCCTGTATAAGCAATGAAAGGTATTAACACATGTATAAACAAAAGTACAATGACATTATAATTATAGTCGTACGAAAAAATATGACAACTTTATGATCGTAAACCATTTCGCCTCCTTTTAATCATAATGAATTATACTTAATTAATTACCTGACCCAACTGATGTTGGCAGCCAAAATAAATCGGTTTTCATTGACAGAATCAAAAGAACTTGAAGGGAGACTGAAAATGTACTTCGATGGTATTGAAATACCGACTTTCAAAAAGGGGTTCATTGCCTATAACATACAAAGTCTTTAAAAAAAGCAACTAAAACAACAATAAATAATAACAACAAATTAAACTATACTTTTTACACTTTTTAGATACATAAATTTTTTCTAGTTTTAAAAATATGTCAAACGGCAAGGACTTCTACGATATATAATACAGATGCTTATATGCAGTCTTTCTTATTTAAAATATCTAAGTATTACTCTCAGACCCTTCAGTGCTCGCAATTTATTATTATCGAATTCCATTAATTCTATACAACTTTTGTTTTACATATACTGTGATTGGCTGTATAATTATGCATGTAATGTAGATAAAAATGAGGCTACAAATGATTATTGGTATAACATTTAATAGTGATTAATACTTTATTTAGAACTCTTTTTATAATCATACAATCAAATTATGTATATTTTATATATGTGAACAAAAATACTGTATTGATGAAACCTGTGGATATGTATTTTTGTTAAGAAAACAACTGGTAACTTTATAAATTAGTCCTCATAAATATTTAACAAACAAAAATTCATTCATCATCAAATTACAACACTGTAAGAACAATAATTAATACTTATATAATGTACAATTTTGTCTGTCAACGTCAACCCTTGCGATGACACTATATGTATTATTGGTAATATAACTATACGTTTTAAAACTATATATATACTACAGGTCGATCACAAAATCAAGGCGATAATAACTAAAACAATTGTATAGAAGACAACGAATCTGTGAACAAAATAATCATATTCGTACCTTCAACTCATTAGGGAACTTATATAGCATTAAAAAGAAAATATTGTGATTATATAGATAGATTATATACTTAGATATATATAATGTAAGTTATTATTATTTAATCCCATCACCAGAAATTAATTTTATTATTATTTATGTTTCTTTTTGTTAATTGAAAATCGGGTCTCCGGAGCTAGAATTGATATATATTATGTGGCCATCATAGCTATAGGTTCGAAACTAATCGTCCCCCCAGTCTTCATCAGCAGTTTCGACTGCTTTCGGCGCACCAACGTTCTAAAAAAACAAAAAAAAAGCAACGAAACAACCATGAATATTTTGTGCCTATTACAAACTGAACTGATCCAACATAAAAAAAACCTTAAATTAAACTACAATTAACACAATTCCTTACACTTCGATGATCACTCGCACCAAATCCTCCGGCTCCACCACATCCATTAGCAGTCCCAAGAAAACTGGGCACTTCCTGTTTCGCATCCATAAGAATTTGGACTAAGTGGGGTGCAAGGTCAGTGTCCGAACTCGCATCATAGAAGGTGATGGCTCTACCGGTGTGCCCGACTCTACCAGTTCTTCCAATTCGGTGCACATACTCGTCAATTTCATTAGGTAGATCGTAGTTGATAACAATCGAAACCTTTGGGATGTCTGAACCACAAAAAAAAGAAAGAAAAATTTAAATTAGAACGACGGTACGCAGCAATGGAAATTATTGTACAAAAAAAATAACAAGTGATAACCAAATTTAAAAGTATCACGATTATATTACCTAAGCCTCGAGCCGCTACAGCGGTTGCCACCAACACTTTCCGAACTCCCTGGGTAAATTCTCGAAGGGCAGTCTCCCGTTGACTTTGAGCACGATCCCCATGTATCGACGTAGAGCTAATTTTCTTCATTGAAAGTCTAATTGCTAGGAAATCAGCTCCCTTCTTGGACGAGCAAAAAATCAAAACTTTGACGTCTGATTCGAGATTTTCCAGAATTTCAAGAACTTTGTTCAGCTTTTCATTCCTCTCCACTTCAATGAATTCTTGTTTCACGTCCGCACTAGCTCCACCAACAATCCCAATGACGAGGAATACGTATTCGTTTAGAAATTCAGAAGCTGCAGTCTGGATTGGAGTAGGAAAAGTAGCACTGAACATGGCAGTAACTCGTTCACCCTTAAATACAACAATAATATTAATTTTTATAATTGAACGAACATGCACATTTCGTCTCAAATCAGAGATAAAGTTACTAATAATTTAAAAATTAATAATAAAAGAGTCTACTATATGTACTTACTTTCGGCGGAAGCGACTCGACAATTTTCTTAACATCTGGCATAAATCCCATGTCCAGCATGCGATCAGCTTCATCCAAAATAAAGAACTTTAGAGCTGACAAGTCTAAATGGCGTTCCTCAAGGAATTGCTTCAAGCGACCAGGAGTAGCAACGAGAATATTGCAGCCTCCCTTTAACAGAGAAATAATAAGAAATATTAAGTATTGAACTTTTAACATAAGGATTTAAAAAACAGCTCACAATTATTATATTAAATTACCTGAATTTTATTCTTCTGATGAAAAATCGTAGTTCCACCATACAATTTCTGAACTTTGACGATAGAGTCCGTCGCGTAGAGACTTGCTTCATTATGAATTTGAATGACCAATTCCCTGGTTGGTGCAATGATGAGGGCTTGTGGCTTGGCCGGTGTACTTCCGCTTGTATCCAAATTTGAATCGGACATTAAAGTTTGAAGAATCGGGAGGAGGAAAGCAGCCTAAAAATAGATTATAATAAAGCAAAACCCCACTTATAAATATATTCGTCTATTAACTGTACGCGTATAAGTATAATATTTTGAATTGTAATGACGATGACTTACTGTTTTTCCCGATCCGGTTTGAGCACAAGCCATTAAATCCTTCCCTTTAAGTAAGATCGGGCATCCATATTTTTGAATGGGCGTTGGTTTTTTATAGCCAACTTTTAAAATATTCCTCAAAATAAGAGGTCGAAGTTTCAAGTCTTCAAATGAGTCTGCAGCGACTATCGTATCATCCGAACACTAATTTTTATTTAAAAAACCGAATAAAATAAAACCACATTATCCTTATTTTATTCATCATAAATCTAATAAATGAAAAAAAAGAATACACAAGACCAAAACTCACTTGAATTGGAATAGTGTCAAAAGCATCAAAATTGATTCCACTTCCTTCAAAGAACTGGGTTCGATCAGTGAACAGCGCATCTCCTTCTGGCATCTCAGCTGGAGTGTACTGTTCTTTGGGCTTCTTATCATTATCCCCTCCACCTATTCCTTCTATACATGAAGAAAAGAGAAAATCACAAATGAAATGCCTCGGATCATTATTATGATGTATCATGAAAGAAAAAACGCGCAATAAAATATTTCGAAATTTACCTGGTCGAGCAGTTTGACATTTGAAACATTCCGTCTTTCCGGCAAACACAGTTGCACCACAACCGTCGCCTGGACATGTCCAATCTCCAGCTCGTCGTTCTCTTGGAGGTCGATCTTCTGCTCCACCAAGTCCTTCTACAATTATTCACAGAGATAAAAAAAATAAAAAAAGTTACAATTTGCATAAATGTATCTATATATGGAACTCCTTTTTTACGATCAAAATGTTTTGAAGTATACGAAAAATTACAAAAACTTACCGGGCTTGGGCTCGTGACATTTGAAGCACTCCGTCTTGTTTTTAAAGTTTCCGATTTGACCACATGGACAATCCCAATCTCCAGGGCGAGACTCCCTCGGTGGTCGTTGGTCATCACCACCCCCTAAACCTTCTGTTAAAAAAAATTGGAATAATTTACAAATCAATCTCTAAATACAGATGATATTTCATCATGTATAATATTTAATAATATTTGCACAGTCCACATGTTGAGTATGAAATAAAAACAATATATATATATAGCTTACCGGGCTTGGGCTCGTGGCATTTGAAGCACTCCGTCTTGTTTTTAAAGTTTCCGGTTTGACCACATGGACAATCCCAGTCACCAGGACGCGTCTCTCTTGCTGGTCGACCACCACCTAAACCCTCTATTTAAGCAATTTAAAATAAATAGCACACCCAAAATAAATAATGTATTTCTTTTTCTATACTGCTCTTGTATAATAAATAATGGTATATATTTACCTGGTTTCGGGTCGCCACATTTAAAACAAGCTTGTTTACTGGCAAATAAACCAGTAGCTCCACAGCCTGTACATTCCCAGTCCCCGGGTCGACTCTCTCTAGGTCCCCGATCTCCTCCTCCGCCACCCTATTCACAGCAATAAATATTTAAAAAAAATTGCATGTTTCTATCCAATAATATAACTTTATCAATTAAATTACAAAACAATAAAAATTTAAAGATTTAAAAAAACTTACAGAATTATAAGTGGGTGCTGCACTGGCTCCACTATCCCCGTCGTCCCACTCGTCGTCACACATGTTGTGGATCGAGTAATACAGTTACTTTAAGAATACGCAAAAAGATACAATAATAATACAAAATTAAAGTTTCTATCAATTGAACAGGGGCTACTAATCTCTCACAAAATCGTTCTTTCCAAGCCTTTTTTGGAAAACAACATTCGTATTTGACTCGATTTTCTTGTTGGAGGGTGGTCCTATTGGGAGTTAGTATAGCGGGGTTTTGCTTGCATAAAGAATTAACGAGCATATATACATATTTGATACTGGGGGAAAGTGTGTAGAAAAAAAATACACCATGCGGTTTGCTCTCTACTCTATGATGGCGGACCGTGGAAATCCTACTAACTCTTCACTTTTTTTTTTCAGTTTTACGGACAATTTAAGAAATAATAATAAAGAAATACCTGTACTTAAATTCATAGATCATTGTTAATTATGATACGAAAACAATAAAAATGAAAGAAATGTAAATTATAAGTATCTACTTTTGGGAGAGGGGGAATCTCCATTTTAAAATATACTTCGACATATTTTTTCCACTTTTTTCTTTTTAAAAATATTAAGATTTATATTTAACTTTAAATGTTATTATTATAGTTGAGAAAAGGAGATGTTAATTATGAAGCTATATTTAAATATAAAGGCAAAAGATAATAATTATTATTATTGTTGTACTTATTTATACTTACTTTGGTGTGTTGAAATTTTTTGTCTTCGTCGGTGTTACTTGTGGAGCTCTCTGCTACAAACGTTAACACTGCCTGAAGTCTCCTGTTCAACTGAATTCGAGCGAGGAATGCAACTGTGGACGAAAAAAAGAAACTCTCACAGTGGTACTATAATTCGTCTGGAAAACGTAGTTTGCAACAGAAAACGGTAAAACGAATTTGTATGATTTATGCAAATATTTATATGATATTTTGACTTCCGATTTTACTGACATTACTTATAATATTATGATATTGTGTGTTTATATTCTTTTGGGGATAATAATGATGATGCTACTTTTTTGTAAAAGATTAATGAAGTCGGCTTTTCTCGTTCAGTATTAGCAATTTCAAATTGCCAATTTGCAAAACTCACAAATAAATAAATATGCAATTCTAATTTGAATTCCTTTTTGGTTAATTTAAATAACATGTATTTACAATGTAAATGTTGATATTTGTTTATTGAAAAATACAAGTCGCATAGAGATAAGTATATGGGGAACTGAATAGAAGAACGGGTCAGATACTACTTTTCACTTTTTTGCATATTAATATGCACAAAAACATGGGCTATTTTATAGAAACAGTTAGAAATTTGTAAAAAAATTGCAAATATTTGTAATTAATTTACAAACTTCAGTTAAATTCAAACAAAATATATGATGATTTCTTTCTTGTGATTTTTCCAATTACAAAATCATAAGAAACGCCGTGGCGCCAAAAAGGAAAACTCAAATATCTTTTAAACTAGATAGTAGTATCTGACCCGTTCTTCTATCCAGTTCTACATATACGAACGGTATGACATCTCGACTGCTTTTTAGATGATTTTTCCAGAATCATAGTCATAGGTGTACTTATAACTTGTAACTTAAAGTTTAAGACTTAAAGTTTTATCTAGTATTTAACAATTTTTTTAAAAATAGTTACACTTATACATCCATAATTAAACTGCCATAATTAACCAAAACCAGTGTGTTACTAACCTTACATTATAGTTAAAGTATATATATGTATGTACAAATATAAATAAAAGCAACATCAACGATTCGTTCTGGTTCCCTAAGAGTAAGTATATGTTTTATTTAGATACTATACATATATTTTCCAGTATTTAATTGTATTTATGCTATAATTGTACATATCATGTTTGACCGGCTACCGATTACCAGTATAATAATTATAATTCATCATCATTATTAAGTAAGCAAGTCTCTCGATGCTAGTTTAAATTAAATGTTTAAATAATAAAATACTATTTAAAAAATATAGCTATCTACATTACATAGATTCGATCGGCATGTATAATACATTTATAAGCTTTGCGATATCGTATTATTGTTGTAAAAATAAGTTAGGTATTATAAGTAAGTAAATGATATTTTATAACTTATATCATATAAGTATTGTAATATTTAAGCTTGAATGAATAGATTCTTTTTCATATACGTTTCTTTGGTAGTACTTGAGAGTAAAAATCATCAAATTGAGAAAGATATAAGTACAATTATTATAAATGATTTCTGTACACCGGAGTAGTAGAATCTTACTAGAGTAGCACTTCAAATAGCTGGCAATAATAATAGTAAACATTGATATTGGCTTGGTATATATATTATTGTTTTTAGGATATCATCTACTTGTGTGGTTGGACTTTAAGAAAATGTAGTAACAATTCATAATATGGGTATGTACTATGTAAATTAAGCTTCTCTTTGTATATATGTACAAAAATTTAGACCACTTGCTCCATTGTTAGCTCAAAGCTCTCTTCTTCAGGTTCCAAAAGACTTTGGATATCGTAAAATACAGCATGAGTCATGATAAGAAAGCAACTCGCTCCTGTATATACAACAATAAAAATGAACTCATTATAGACATGATCAATGTAGAAGAAAAATATGTAACTATTTAAGTAATAGTATTTATTATTTATGTATTATGTAAAAGTATATTATGGATTCCAATTTTGAATTTATGATTAAGTATATGTACCTATAAGCCAAAAGAGAACGCTTCCAGCTCCCAGTAGGTAAAAAATTGGCATTGAACAAAGTCCAACGATACTATATTGTTGCGTGGTCGTCAATTGTTTCCCAAAAATGATAACTTTCTTCGATTGATTCTTTTGATGTACCCAATAGAGAACTCCAAATTGAATCATCACAGCTATGAGAAGTAAAGGCGAAGTTATCCTACAGTATGTAAGAATAAGGAAACATTATTATTACTTATAGTAAGTCAGTGTCACTATATACTATGTATAGTGATCATATACAATGTGTACCAGATAAAAGTTTTGAAATGAGATGATACAAAATATCTTACAGGCAGTAGAAAAATAGCCCTGCAAAGACAAAAATGTAGTTACTCTGAAAGTATTCTACATTTTTGACAACTCTCCTTGGCAGTCGTTGGGCTGTTAATGGTGTTTTAAATCTGCTGGTAGCACAAAATACACTCCAGGGTCTAATGTTTTCACGACTCTAAAATGAAAGAAAGACAAAATAATCTCGCTGTCACGAAAATAAGCTATATTTAATTATAAGTACATTCAAGATCTCATATGAATTTAATGCTATACATAATCAAATATATACCTTTGACAGCCATTCGAGCAGTAGTTGTCTTGATAATAGTAGTTTTGGTGAAAAGTTGAAGCCCATTTTACCATCCAGTCTGTGTAAACAAAAAGTTAAATAATTTAACATTTGGCATGAATTTTGGCATTACGATCTCTGAGTATACCTATGCACAATTTCAATAAGTTTCCATTTCTTACGGTAATTTCATTCCTTGAAAACTAGAGGCCCCACTCTCAATATCCCCCTCAATTTTCATGATTGTTTATCCCTCCTACACACTTGTTTTATATGTTATTTTATTCTAATCACAATTTCTAACTAAAATACAATTTTTTTTACTAATGGCTGAATATATATATCAAGAATTTGGAAGATGATGCTGACTGTATATATATATATACAGGTATCTATAAACTGGAGGATTAACGATGTGTGAGCAAAAGTAACTTTCGTAAGATTTACAGTAGAATGACACAAAAATGACCAAATTATTTGATATTTGTGTAAAATCACATTATAATTTGATGAAATCAGCTGAAAATTTTATAGTCATATTGCGAGTCTCTCAAAAAAATACTTGAAGACGTGTCAACAGACCCGCCGCAATTAATTTCAAAAAGCATGAAAGATATACATACCAAAGTATGTAACATAAAGCGTATGCAGTATAGCCTTTTTTCACATTATTGTTTTGCTGCACACAGACATTTATATATAGTGTATACTTATTGTTGTCTTGTTTATATTGTTTATTTTATCATTTTTAATATATTGAATCAATGGGAAATTTTCCCAGCGACAATAGTCGACTTGTTATTAATTTCAATTCATAGTTGATTTTAATACATATATGAATTGAACCCTCCTTGTAAACCTGCTATATATATCCTTATATTTAATTTGCGTTTGTACTAGGAGTACACATATACTACAACTCTAGCTCATTCTGTTATATATAACTACTTACATAAAAGTTGATAAAAGGAATAAATATCAAGTCATTTTTGCAATAGCTGATAAAAGTTTAGCAAGAAGTGCACCATTTATAAGACTTTTTCGGCATTAACAATCTAACACGATTATCTAAACTTTGGATGGTAAAAATGACCGACTCAACTACGACACCAGCAAATTCTTCGAGCAATAATGATTGGGTACATATTCGAAGTCCATTTGTGTATTGGTCACAAACAGAAAATACTGTGAGTCTTCGAGTTGACATTCGCAATTCCCAGGTAAAATATCTCATGCATATTAAAAAGAAAAGAAATCAGAATTGAAAAATTGTAAATTGCTAAATGGATACATATGCATTTTACTATAATAAATAGATAAAGACAAATGTTTTATAGATTTTTTTTTGATAAAAATTCGTTTCATTTTGCTTTACTTTAGAACCCAAAGATAAATATAGAAGAATCTAGAATAGTCTTCGACGCTTCGGGATCCGGAGCCCTTGGGGAAAGCGTGTACCACTTTGATCTTGATTTTCCACACTCTGTCAATCCAAAGGTAAAAATAATCCTTTGTGGAATCATTCCACTGGAATGTGAAGAAAATAAATATGATATTATATATAGGATTTATAATAATTAATACAGTAATATAAATTTTTGAATTTTATAGGCAAGTACTTACCGAGTACTGGATCGGGATGTTGATATACTGATACAAAAGGAAGAAAAGGGATGGTGGTCCAAAATAACAACGTCTCATAGAAAACCGGCTTGGCTTAAAGTATAATTTGAGTTATATTTATAAATATGGATATGGATACCTATATGCAATAACAACATATGATATTTATGTATCATTTCATATAGTTGTACTTATGCAAGCACTTACCCATGCATCTACTTATAATTATATAGGTTGATTTTGATCGATGGAAGAGTCCAGATGATGAAGATGAGATTGAGATCCCACCGGACGTGATGAAAGACTACCCACAACTCTACGACACCTTACAAAAGGATGAACATGGCTATAGAATTGAGAATATGCGAAGTGTTTACTTATTCCTCTACAATTTCTTTCAATTTGTGGGATATCTGTACATTTGCGGAGTTTTACTAGTTCGGTACATGAAAGATGGGCCAGGTACTATATAAATAATTAACATGTCGATGTACATCTTAATATATTATTTGCAAATGAAATCCATTCAAAGAATTAATTATTTTGTTATTGCTTCCATACATGTTAACTCTCCTTATATATAGTTGCGTTTACAAATGCATATGAGCATGTGGGCTACGCCGTTCGCTATTGTCAGCTTCTTCAATTTTTGGAGATTTTACATCCAATCCTGGGCTTTACAAGTACTGGAGTTCTCATGGCCTTTCTACAAATCGGTGGTCGATCTTTGATTCTTTTTGGTCTGATTGCGAGTGAAGAAAAAGTTCAAGGGAGTTGGGCAATATTCTTTTTATTCTTATTCTGGTCATTTGCCGAAGTTACTCGCTACCCGTATTACATGCTCCAAATCTCAAATACTAAAGTCTACTTAATCACTTGGATTCGCTACACTGTTTGGGTAGTCCTTTACCCGCTTGGATTCCTCTCCGAAGCAATCGTGATTTTTCAATGTATACCTTACTTTCTGGAAAGTGGGAAGTATTCTTGGACGCTTCCGAATAGTTGGAATTCTACGTTCTCATTCCCTGTCCTCATGAGACTCTACCTTCTCTTTGGCATCTTCCCATTATTCTACACTCTGATGAGGAATATGCAGCGCGCCCGGAAGAAGGCATTGGCACGACCAATAAAGAAAACCACCAATATCAAGAAAAGCTCATAGAATCTTAGTAATGTATACATATATACATTATTAATGTATATATTGGGATACACCACAATATGAATAATAATTCCTTATTATAAATAATTACTTAATTATAGTATAGTATCATATTAACAGTGGCAGCGGTCTCATAGCCTTCAAAATAACTCAAACAGAGTAAAGAAACAAAAGTCGTTTCCATACTTGAATTTAAATAATATATGTAAAAAAAAAAATTTATGTGCCGACAAAAGTTACAAAAGATGAAACTTGACACGAATAAGCTTCACTGAAGAATCTTCAGTGAAGATACGAAGAACCTTAAGCTTGAAAATTTTCATTCCCTACAAATCGAATTTAATTGAATTTAATAGTATTATTAGTATATATTTACTTGATAACAAGTTGTATGAGGAATTTTAACAGTTTTATTGTTTTAATTTTGTATTACGTATAGACTATTTGATTGAGCTTCAGAATTAAGAAATCACAATCGTCTTGTTGTTTTAGTTTTTAGTTCTATTGTTATAGTACAGCACTATCAGTACGTAATCGTGTAAGTATATGTAGGTACAACAATAAGATTTGTTATATACTTTAATTTACAAGAAGGACAACGAAATCATTTTGTAAAAATGTTGTTGCGTGATTCATATGACTACAGTTATATATATCAAAGATACAAATATAATCATTACATTGTTGTTACTTTGAATGCCAAACAGTCAAAATAAATACATGAAACAATTTAAAGAAATGATTCACAAGTTTTCGTGTGTGTTAGGTATAGTTGATTTTATTATTACATTTCAATTTGATATTTATCAGTTTTCCTAGCATCACAATTGAATTTTAAAGCTATGCACAATTATTAATTACTATTAAATTACATTTGATATAGCACTGAGGTATCCAACATTATTTTCATATAAGTAAATCAAAATGATTAAACACTAAAATGGCTTTTATAGGATGTTCTGTGTAAATATTAAAATTCTTAATTATGTTCTGTAAAGTAGAAAGAATAGGGTCTGTATGTAATCTCAAATTCTACTAGTACAGTAGACTAGCAGTATAGTTTAAAAATAAAAAATTAATCTCTCCATCAAAAATAGCGTATACAGAGATAATAAATACATACATGTGTTGTATAGTTACATTCATTAAAATTAATTAATTGCATGAATTCATCATTTTTGATGCAATCATAAAGATTCGAGTACTAGTGCAGAATTACACCAAGATATTTTATACGATGAGACAAAAAATAAAATCCATGTATGAAATACAAATAAATAAGTAATAAAACTTTATAATTATTCGCATTTCGGCAACTTTAAATCTATGTATAGAATATGTTTTCTTAGTTATTTTGGCTATCCTGTACAAGTATACATAGGCATGCAAGATCAAAATACACAGATACTTAATCCATATCAGTATTGTAAAATTAAATTAAAATTATATCGGTATATAAAAAATATTATGTGATGACACCTCATCATATTTTGTGACAATAAAAAGTAAAACTTTCATATTTATAATTAAATTAATAAAATAAACAATGTTTCAATCGATATCTTTTGCATATCATGAACGAGATTGCAAATATATTTTTCCGTATATGCGTGATTAAATTATCATTATCATAATTTCAGTTGTAAATACACTGACAACAATCAAAATTAAGTAAAATGAGGCTGGCTTTTTCTTGTCAACAATTAAGTTATGACAAATATGACCCCTAAGACTTTTTCTCTTTCTTCCTTTACATTTTACGCGAAAAGAAAAAACGTACCTATATACATATATGCTTAAAAGTTAATACATACATAATATGTAGTGGTATATACTTAACGTATATCATTAAAAAAAGAATACTGTCCTGTTCTCTGACGTGGGAAAAATTGTCAATAAATTTGATGGCTTCACAAAAAAAAACTCAGATAAAACGATCTCAAAAATATATATATATTTATATCATTATATCCTACTCCCTTTCTATAGTATACTATGGTATTAGTAATACCGTATTACTATATATTAAGTATGTATTACTAAAATAATGTAATTGAAACTACTGAAAAACAAACATTATCATTTATCTTGTATAAAATGTTCAGATTTTGGGTTAGAATTTTCATTATTATTAACATCTTTATTACCATTTAGTATAGTTTTGCCTTGATCCTCCTCATCTTCCGAGTCAGAACCAAGCATTTGAATCTGTCCCAATTCTCTCGTCGCCCACAAATACACATCCACAGTGTCTTCCGTCTTGTCACAAATAAATCTTATAAAAGGTCTGATATCTCCTTTGTTTGCAGTATCCAAATGATTATAGTACAGTTGTCGATCTTGTTTCCGAATGATGACAGGTGGATAACCAGCTTGCATCAGAACCCAATTCATTAAAAGTCGACTCGTTCGACCATTCCCATCAATAAAGGGATGAATGTACACGAGTTTATAGTGAGCAATCGCTGCATAGTGAATGGGATGAAGTGTCAATGCCTCTTCGGAATTCAACCATGCAATCAACTGACGAATACTCTCTGGGATATCTTTGGGCCGAGGAGGTGTGTGACTTCCCACGTACACTTGTGTCTGACGAAAATGACCAGCTTCCATCGGGTCCACAAAGCCCATCAAATGTTTGTGAATATCCAGGATATCTTGAACAGTGATAGCTCCGATCCTGTGAACAAGACTTGAATTGATGAATTTCATTGCTGCATCCAAACCTAGAATTTCATTGTGCTCCAGGATACTCTTCCCACCTAAGAAAAGGATAAAGATAATCTTCAAATACATTACTACAGAATAATTGAAAACAACTCATGTACTTTATACAGGTAGATATGAAAACGGCGGCATGAGATGGAAATGTTTACATACCAACAGCCAATCCCGTTTCTAAAATCATCCTAGTCTCAGAGAGAGTCATGGTGTTCCCTTCAATTCCAGCAGTATGATACAAATGTTGAAAATATGCCTCTTTTTTTACTCGACGTAATGCATTTGAAGACTCAGGCATTTGAATTAGGATATCACGCTTCTCATCTATACGCTGTAATCTTCGCTCATCTAATTCTTCGACAACTGGAAGCGTTCGCTTTCGATTTGTTAGAGCTTTGGTATGTTGCGGAGAGAATGTGAGAGCTTGAACGTACAGCTGAAATAATGATAGCAATATATATGACATAAATTATTATCAATAACATATGATCCTGTGCAAGTACGCACAAGTACAATGTAAATAAAATGCATATTTAATGAACAATGTTCAAATAATTACTATAAGTCTTTAATTTAATATACCTGATCTGCCATTAGATAATCTTGTCTGGATTTTTCAAAGAATTCCCCATAGTTGGTCAAAATGTCAGGATGTCGAGGACAAAGAGCCATGGCATGTTGAAATAGCTTTTGTGCTTTAGAGATTTTCCCAATTTCTTTCATTTCCAGAGCTATGTGAAGTGAGCTTATGGCTTCCAATTCAAAACCTTCATATATTTACAAAATCAAAAGAAATGTCATTAAAAACATTGTGTGTTTGTTTTCTTTCTTTAGGATCATTTAGAAAAATTGCTCATGTTAGTACGTACCAAGAGGACTTGAAAAATGTATTAAAATACTAGACTATCAAAAGCTCCCCATGAAAAAGTACAAAAGAAAGTAGTTTTGGTTACCCAGCGGATTCTCTCCATCACATTCTCCATCGGGGTCAATCCGAAGTCCGCTCCCAATATCCATAATAATGTCATGTTCATCGGTGATTCGCAAATGTTGCTCTTGGGGTAGAGGTTGAAAAACTAGTTTTCTTGATGGAAAATCGCTTTTTAAAAAGCCTACAAGTAGGGCACTGAGTACCCCCATGAGGAACACAGTCGAAAGTATAAATGCATTCATTCTCCTCTTTGATATTCGTATATTATAGTTATCTCCTAGATTTGTATTACTTTTAGTATCGTTAATATTATTATTATTATTTAAACTTGAATCGGAATTATATTTATTATTATGGTTATTGGAACTAAAACTTTTTCCAGCTGAATGAGAATCAGAACTCGAACTAATGTCACTAGTTCCACCACATTGTATATTATCGTCATAAATTATAACTGAACGCACATCTCCCACTTTGGAAAACCAATTTACCATTTTAAAGTACCACATTTATATATATATAATTTAATTTTTTGACTATCACAGCTGGTATACTTTCTCCAATAATTTTATCTTTGGAATAAAACAGCCTTTACTCAAATAGTACCGAAATATGTAAAGTAGTTGGCATTTCTTCAAAAATCTTCTTCATTCTTCTTGCTATTTAATCTTCCTGTATAGGTGCAGTTAAATTTTCAAATTGATATCATTATACTTAAAGATGTATTTGTCGCAAAACTGATATTTGATTCAATCTTCCTGTTGTGGTTTGGTGCAGGTGTTTTCCTAGAGTAATTATTATTAATTAAGTATATATTATAAATATATCAAATCAAATATATAGTATATGATGAAACTTGTTTCTTATAACATATTAAGTGTATTGTTTTATACACAATTTGATATTTGACTTACGGTAATTTAATGAATTCTTCAAAGTATACAGTTCACAGTCGCAGCTGACAGCTTGAAAATTATATATATATATAGTCCATATATATTATTTGATAGGGAGTACTTTTTTGATTTATCTCTGTATCAGGAAAGTAAAACCAAATAAATGAAACAAAATAAGAAATAATTTTAATTGATCTATTCATAAGTTAAAACTTTATACTTTATACTCCAAATTAAGGACTTACAACCTATTAAAAATCAATAACGGAACCAATGTTGTATAATAAATATGGTAGTGATTTTTTCACTAGTGAATTCACTGGCACGGTAATTAATTGGCTATAATTATCACTAGCAAATTGAAATTTTGAAATCACTAGCAATCACTACCACTAGCAAATTGTGGACAGTGAAATAATTAGCATTCATTACCACTAGCAAAATTGTAGCTGATAATTCACTACCACTACCAAATTCTCAAGAAATGTAAAGTACAAAAGGGAAGACTTGAATTGTTCAATGCGAACCAAGGGAAATAAACTTTCTGATGGTTCTTGTGCCTATAGCTCAAATAATTCAAACCATTTTTGTCACAAAAGTTTCTTTTTTTGCACTTTAAACATATTTCTCATTTAACTTTTCTTAGCTACGGCGCTGCTGCAAAAATTTAAAATCTATGTATAGCTATAGTTAAAGTCGAAACTGATCTAATTTTGACCTAAACTGACCTACATTTAGTTTGGCCTACATTTGACCCAAAATTGACCTAACTTGGACAAAAATAAATATTTTGAACGGAATTTGACCTGAAATGTATAAATTGACCTAGATGTAACCTAAATAATAAATTCTGACCAAAAATTGGCCTAGAATAAATATCTTGACTCAAAACTGACCTAAAATACAAATTTTGGCCTTACTTTGACCTAAGCAACAAAATTTGATCTAGATTTAACCTAAACCAATATTGTGACCAAAATTTGTCCTAAGTTCCAAAATTTGACCTAAACCAATATTGTGACCAAATCTTGGTCCATTATACCCAGTTCTATCAAAATTTTGGCTAAAACACGTTATTTGACGTAAACTTGACCCCCCCTAATTTGCGGAATCCTTTTACGAACGGCCCCTAATTAACTAGTGGTAGTAGTGAATAAATAGCCAATTAA
>JAIUND010002337.1:0-23286 GCA_034699125.1 Gisinianus flammeolus
TTCCTGGGTGGATCTTCCACTTTCAGAGCAATTATGTAAAGAATCCGACACAAAATGAAGACGGGTAAGAAACAACTTGACATTTCCATCGGAGTTTCTTTAATCGACTTTGAGTCAGGGACACGCTCAAACTCGAACTTGAATTCGATTTCGATTTCGACTGGATATTTGATGGAGAACAAGCCCATGGGATCACACCAAGTCTGGAAGAATAATCAATAGATTTTTTCAAATATTTGTAATGTTTATGACTGATCATAATGAAGCTGTGGTTAAATCTTGAGGGAAGTCTCGAGGCGTGTGCATCTCGTCTCCATTTCCAAACTTGTCTGCGGACTCTCAACCCCAACCACAGTCTCTCGACGCGTTTCAAATGTCGTCAGAATACAATATGAACAGCAATTATGTACATGACACTTTAATTGAAAATGATAGAGCACTTGATATTCAAAGCAACATGTATGTACCTAATTATATTGTTGTTACTGAATGAATTATGGTAGGAGTTTAATTGGCATTTATTCCAATTGAATTCCGTAAATATTAAAATCAAATGGCAATTTCACACACGATGTTTATATCCAAATCAATCAAAAGGATTCTGTGTACAATCTACAATAATTGGTGTGGTGGGTTATAATTCTTAGTCCTCGTGTCTGGACAACTACAAATTAAATTGTACATGGAGCCACGGGTCATTTAAATCTGTGTGTGCAACCGAAAATCGTTGTGTTTTCGAGTTGCATAATGTTGTGCTGGGAAATTTCCTTATGGAAATATAGTGCTAGAATTGACGAAGCACGAAAGACGGAGAATTTTCAATGTAAAATGAATTGTGAATTTCATCACTGCGGAATGTACACTTCATGCAGAGCTTAAACTTCATGCGGATTTCAGCTTCGCATTTCCCTACTTTCCATTGAATTTAAAGTGATATTATGCAACTCAATAAACTAAACGTATGAATTTGAAATGATATTTGATTGTATTGCAAGACGGACTCTTGCCATTTCAGTGTATTTATTTCCTCAGCTTGTTCAACGTTTGTCGGTGACAGGAGATCAGTTTCAGTTTCAGAAGGGCCATCTTTGTTAAGACCTGCATACGGATAAGAAAGAAAGAAAGTACAATGATGAGAACTGAAAAGAAACTGCCAATGAAGAAAGAGTCAGAGAGTATTCAAGCGATATTTAAATGCAACCATAGGATTTATCCCTATACAAAATCAGTACATCAAAATGTCTCTAAAATGCTGTTTTGACGACCCCAACTGTTTCTACATCTAAATCCTGAGCGATTCTGAATTGCCAAAAATGTTTACCAAACTCATTTCGTGAGTTTTCTTTTGCCGTCATCAAGCAACTCCCATAAACTCTCTAGTAGAGTATATATTTTATCCTTATCGGCGCGGCGCCTAATTCTAACACGGGAAATCCGTCATTATTTCGAATAATTTAAAGAAACAAATCAACAATGAAATGTGAACAAAAGCGTCAGAGTATAAATATTTATTTCTTGCGTCTTTTCCTCCTTATATAATGTATATATGTAGGTAACAAACAAATGGTGTGTTACTCAACTTATTTGCATATCAACCTCAATTCTCACTTTGTGACGGTAAGTATGTCTTTTGTGTTGGACTCTTGAAATATATGATGCTATTCTTGACAAGGTAATTACCTGTCAGCGACGGGCCGTCGCTTCCAGTGACAAAGATAGTCACTTAACATAAATATTTTAACTAAGCAACAAATTTCAGTTATCCGTATGTATGTTTACTTCATCTCCTCCCAGCGACCAATGGATTTGCATGGTCAATTGTCATTATTCAATAAGTTGGGTTTGTATTTCCGTAGCCTATACTTATTTGAACAAGAGAAAAAAGGGCTCCATATTGTTTATTTATTTGAACGTCTCCGCGTGAAAATGAATGCGAACTTGAACTTTGAACTTGCTATTATAGCAATGCTATACAAAGCAAACAGTAAAGTGACACTATTGTTTTCAGTACTTAATATAAAAAATCTTATTGGAAATGTGTGATCAATTGGAAGCCTTAAGGCTTTTGTCAATTGACACAATTGCTGGTTGTTGTTTCACTGCAAATTCCACACTGACGAACATGGAAAGCTCTTATTTCTTTTGCTCAGAAAATTCTTGTTCGGGACTTGAACTCGAATATACTTCAATATACATATATGTATATACGAAAATGAAAATGAGCCTGAACGAATCGCTTTAAAGTTTTATTACTGTCACTTTGTATTGGTCTCGTCACTGGAATCATAGTCACTCAACAGCTGCGTGTACTCTTCAAACGTGAGATTATTATTATTATTATTATTATTGTTTTCCAGGGCGAATGGAAAAGTTTGTCGTTTCCTTCGCCGATGTCCGGATTGACTAGCAATTTCCACACATAATACAATTAATTTATGATGGCACTCTATACTCTCTTGACCCAGTATTTGTCCTTTGAGAAGATTTGTAGCTAAACCCACTGAAGAGGAACTCCCACTGTGCCAAACTTGACAATTTGAGGACTTATCTCCAACTCCACGAGATCCTGAACCATGCCACGCCTTCTTTTGCGGCCTATATATAAAATCAGAAAAGAAAAAATCAATAAGTATATAGGAGAAATTGTCTCTGAGTATATCTAATAAACAACCTTTGTGTAACAAATTTCGAATCGCCGGCATGATATTAATTATTAAATTTAATTACCAGTGAAAATCTTCCAGGACGTTCCGTCCATTGAAGGAGTAACTGAAATATTCAAAAGTGAATCCATTGAATTTCTTTGATCTTCTCTTTACTTTTACTGTTTGTGATGAATTACATTTGATGAACCTAAATTTAAATCACGGTTGGGTCAATATACTTACATGTGTGGAGGTCGAGTGAGGAATTTCCCAGTGCCTTGAAAGATCTCTGCCCAAGAATTGAATAGAAGTTGACCTTTAGTATTGAGAAGAGGAAGATTTCGATCCGAGTACTTGACAATCGAGTCCAAATTCTGGACCCATGATGACAGGAAACCACGGAAAGTTCCAGCCAAATTGGCATTTCTTGCCTGACGATAGCACGCATAGTCGACTCCACGTACACCATGGAGATCACCACTCCAGGGATCATTTAAAGCTGCCATCCTCAACTAAAACGAATCATCAACATAATCATATGGACAATTAATCATCATCAATGCTCAGATTTCATATAAAATATACATAAAAAATATGAAAAATGTATATTTTGAGCATGGATCCTGAATCCTAAACTTACACTTGGCCCTGGAACATTGTCTACCACCACTAAGTTGGATTGTTCAAATGGATGTTCTGTTGTATGCTCTGAATGTGATATTGAGGGTGGAGCCCTTACAAGTTCACCCACCTAAAATAAAATATCAAACATTGGCATATATCCTCAAACCCCCTTCTTTCTCTTTCATCTTGATAAAAGAATTCTATCAAAGAGAATAGAATATTAAGTACAAGAATTGGTTTCCATCCTTCGGAAACGCGTGAGAAATGCCGTTCTTCATCCTTCACAAATGAAATCATTCCGACTGGAATTGACTCCGAACTCTGTCGTAAAGTTCAAATTCAAATTCAAATTAATTAAACCGAGTTTGTTTTTAAACATTTCTGTGTAATCTGTCATAATTAAGTATTAACTATTAACACATGTGTATGTAAATATATGCATATACTTTTAGCATGGCATCACGTGTAAGAAAAACAACAGCCCCGGGGACGACGCTTAATGATTCTTCAGCAGTTTTTCCCGGTGGCCCAGGAGGTCCTAGAAATTGGATTGAATCTCTTTTCAAATGCATTGAATCTCTCTCTTGGAAATCCTCGTTTCTCTATATTATTCCACACATTTACCTCGAGTTCCATTATGGCCAGGTGGTCCAACATGACCTCTTGGTCCAGTTTCTCCTTTGTCACCGACTATGGATAAACCGGGAAGACCCGGGGATCCATGGTCACCTTTAGTGCCTGATGGTCCTGGCACCGGAAAGTACTTCCGACCAGCATCATCGTCATCATCATCATCGTCATCATCTCCTACATAAAGATTATTTTATTTTATTTACAAATGTGAAATTAGTTGGATTTAAAATTAGCGTTTTGTGTTTCAAAAATGTAAATATTTCTATGCTAGAATTACTGGATGAGGACGATGTTCCTGGAAGTCCAGGAGGCCCTGCTGGGCCAGGTGGACCAACTTGCCCCCCACGAAGGAGTCCTGACACTTCATAGTTAAAAAAGTTGTCAGGGAGCACGGCGGGTTCTCCTTTTTCTCCTTTTGGTCCTTGAACACTCAATCCAGGAGAACCTGGACGACCCTGTATACAAAATCAATGTCCAAAATTGATTTCATACATACAATATGTATTCCCTACTCAATATTCCGAATTCACGAAAAACAAGAAACAGATACCGGCCATCCAGGGATTCCAATTTCTCCAGCGACTCCAGGAGGACCGATTTTCCCTCTTCTCCCTCGTTTTCCGTCCTCTCCTTTATCACCCTGTATAGTTAATTATAAATTATTGCAACATCAAATAATAAGAATTCTCCCTGTCTTCAATGACATTTGACATTTACCTTGAGTAACTTAATGGAGCCATCAGTTTCGAGGAAGCTTGCTGGACCGGGTGAGCCAATCTCTCCTTTTTCTCCAGTCACCCCAGGGAAACCTCTGTCCCCAGAAGGGCCTTTCGGGCCAGTTTCCCCCTGTAAATTCACAACAAACGATGAAAAAAAAAATCCTCAGGTTTTTCCTGCAAGAAGAATGAATTCGATTAATTTCACAAGTATGTAGAAAAACCACGTCAATTACAGATACCTTGACGACAATTACAGAATCACCAGGAGGTCCAATTTCCCCTTTGTCTCCTCTGCTTCCGTTTCTCCCATCTTTCCCAGGTAAACCTATGGATATACGAAGGTGCTTGACGTTGGTTTAAAAGTCATAATATATTCGACCTATAGACATTTTTGATTTGTAATTTGCGTTTTTGTATATACCGTATAAGCTGTTATAGAACCCCTGGGGTTGTATTTCAAAATCTTATAGAACCCCAGGGGATGTATAGGAGGGTGGGGTTCTATAACAGATTATACGGTATGTATGTATATATATATATATTTGACCTGGAATCCCATCGATCCCGGATTGTCCTTTGAGGCCCACGTCACCTTTGGAGCCCACAGGACCCTTTGAATATTCCAGAATTTTCTTATTAGCATCTTATGATTATGATTGAAATACGGCATCACATGTGGATTGTTAGTACTGAAGCTGTTAAAACAAATGCAAATACCCTGTCGCTTTCACCACTTCCTTCCATAATAATCCGTTTCTTTCGACAGATATCTTTATTTCATCCTGACGAACAAAAATGGATGAAAATGAATGTTAGTGACGCACTGAGATGAGTGTTGTGAGGAAAGTGGGGGAAAAAACCCCTTTACATTTCCCTTTTCCATTCAAACAAACTGAAGCTGAAACTGACAATAAGCAAGGATTTTTCTGTAATAGAAAATCACCTGTTCTCCACGAGCTCCTTGGTCTCCTGCATCACCTTTCTCTCCCACAAATCCTGGTCCATTCCTCTCCTCCTATTTATATTCAATTTTAATGCCATAATTAATGCATGAAAAAAAGGAAATGAATCAAAACTATCTGTGAAATTATATGGGGATTCCTTACGTTTAATCCAGTCAATTTTGGTGCTTCAACTCCAACGGCTCCAGGTGGACCAGCTAAATAAGGAATACGAAAAGCCTCACATATATTAAAACCGTGACTTTTGAGTTTTGTCTTTCAAATTCTTTAGATGATTTTGAATGTGGGAAGTTCTTACGCAAACCCGGTGGCCCAACAATTCCAGCAATTCCTGGCTCCCCTACCGAAATAATCAAGTGTCACGGAAATTTGCCAACGTATTTTATGTGTGAAGTACATATAAGTAAAGTTTATATATATACTTACTTAAGTAAATTTAGTCATTCGTACCTTTAGACCCTGGAGAACCCGACGATCCAAAGTCTCCTCGATCTCCCTTCTCACCTCTCTCACCTTCCTTCCCTTCCAATCCAGGCAATCCCTTGAACGAACAAATCCCAAAAAATTATTTAGTATAGGTACATATTTAATTTGACTGATGAAGGTCGGATAAAAGAAAGCAAATGGATCAATGTAAATATCCTCCTTACTTGAAGACCGATGGGCCCTTCCTTTCCATCTCCACCTGCTTGTCCACGAAATGCGTCCGGAAAGTCTAGAAGGAGTTCTGTATAATTACAGATGCATTGACCTGAATTAGAGCCTGGTTCCTGGACAGCTGAAATACCTGGAGGGCCAGGAGGTCCTTGAATTGAATCTCCCTGAAGAAAGTAATGATGAAAGGACACTACAATTATTTTAATGGACTATCTAACTTGTTTTGAGTTTGAGCGTAATTACATATAAAACGGCACTATTTGGTTCTTGTAAATTATGGGAATTAAGAATTAACCTTGTCCCCTTTGTCCCCTTTTAATCCCTTGAATCGTACCGAGTCATCAGAGCCAAATCCAGAACCATCAGAATCGATGGACGAAAACTCCTAATAATAATAATATAATAGCAGTCGGCATGATTTGCGGATATTAAAACAGATAAGACTGACGGTAAATTAATATAGTTATCGGTAGAAGCACAAGCAACAAGGAAATTAGACAGTGTGGTAAGACAAATAGCGAGTAGACAACAATAATAATAATAATAATAATAGTTTTGAATTTAAAATTGAGAAAGTTTTTGTACGGACCGGAAGTGAATGATCACATTGTGTATCCGCTGCCTCCGGATCTCCATATAATTTGAGTTCTTGTATGACTCCCTGATTGATTGATTTATCATTCAACAGAATCGGTCAAGAATGAATAAGTTACATTTAGAACCGAGAAAATAATTAAAATTGCATAGTATTTTGGCTTGGCCAACGTCTGGAAGTTCAAATCATCCTACTATACTTATTCATTTTCTAGTAAACAATTTGATAGTGGTTTTCAACATCAGTATGAATTTTAGAAATTGTTTCCTGAATTATTTTAAATTTCAATGCAGATAAAATGGAGAATGGAAAATCGAGAATTTAGCATTTTCTTACAACAAATTAGTTGCGTTTAGACCGCAGACAACGGACGTGGAAACACTGAGAAAAGATTCCACTAAAAATCTACGTGAAACAATTTTTTTGTTTTGCAAACATTTCCTTCTGCCTTCCAAACTCCATCGAGCTTGTACTTATTTATGGAGATGTCGGAACTTTTGCTTATATTTATTGCCAGCATCTCCATCTTTTACAGTTTACACAACAGCCATTCCATTGTTCAATTGCCACAAATCTTTAGTCGTAAACGACTAAAACGTTTCGAATCCTCCAACTGTGAAATCGAGAGACCGATTTTTTCTTGAGGATCAAACATAGTTTTGTTTTGGTATTTTAGCTTATCCATAAAAAAAATACTACTTACATATATGTATATACAAAAATGCAAATCGGTTTAAAACAAATCGGGGAGATGGGACTGAACAAAATAACACTAAAAGCAAGGGAAACGAAATATATCAAAGGCTTTTAATGCATAAAAAAATACAAACAGTGAAAAATGTAATGTATAAATCTCACGGTTTCATTTAATCCGTTTGGAATGTTCGATTGATTGTGATCAGAGTTGGGATTGTAATTGGGTTGAAGGATGTGAGAAATAGAAACTCTTGAACTCTTAATTGTCAAATTATGTTCCGGCCAGTTGATTTCCCTAAAAAATCCGTAGACACTACCAATTATCAAGGAGAGGGCTAGTCCAACTCCTAACGTACAAGCTCCTATCCAAATTTTGGACTGTCCTGAGCATACAATTGCCATTTCTATACAACTAATTTCCTTCACATATGAAATACTTTTTATACATATATTTACTTAATACACACTGTATTTAAATTTAAAGTTCAAGATTGATGTTTTTACACTTTGATTGATTCCTCCGAGTTCCGAGAGAGGAAAGCTTTGAACTGCTAAACATTCCCCAAAAAATGCTAAATCTTCATTCTTCATGTGTTTCCGGGGTTTGTACACTTTGTGTTTTTGTTTCCAACTGACAAGTCACTGAATTCTCCGAATTAGGCCACCAAAATAAGAGTAAAGAGTAAAAAAAACGGCACTGGAATTAACTATTTTTTGAAATCACTGTAAAACATTTCTGTTTGACATGCAATTAGATTCACAATGAAAATTTTCACTCAATCGGATTTACAGTGACAATTAAGAATTTGAGAATCCTTTGTGTGGAGCGCAAAAGAAAGGGAACTCGGGGTGAGAAAAAACGATCTGCCCAAGACAAATCGGTGGGAAGTTGAAAGAGGAAACTCTGTTTGGTATTTGAATCGTTTTAAGTATACAAACAAATGAAATTTCATGTGCAAGAAAGGAAGAGTTTTTGGGGATGTTCAGGATTGGTGGGCAAAAAGACGGGGATAACACCAAACTCAAACCAAAACATTTGTTTTTTTTCGTCCCTAGTTGTAAAACGAAAACGAAAAAACCTTATTGCTGTATTCCTGTTACATATTCGGTATTCGTAATGTGTGTTTATGTAATTTTGTGATGATGACTGAGCTGAGAGAAGATAACATGAATACTCTCTCTCTCTCTCATGACGGATAAAAAGGTGTTGGGAATTGACTTTTAAATTTGACACGAGGATTTCGGCCATGTGGTTTTCCTCGATTTTCCCAATCATTCGCACAGTTTCCGTCCGGATTCTTGATTCTTCACTTTCTTTCTTTATAATAATAAATTGTTTTTGTGTGTGTGTGTGTGTGTGAAATTGTAAATGCTAATGGGAAAAAATGGGTGAGTCTTTTTCCATTCCAATTTCCATGTTATCACAATATTATACATTTACATTTGCGTGATAACAATTGAGAAGATCGATGGACCTTCAACTCTAAATCTAAAGTCTAAAGCTCATTCACCCCGTGAACGATACGATACTTTCAATTTCGATTTCAATTTCAATTTCCGTACACACATTTATTATAAACCTTCATATTTCTCCATTTAAAGGTCATGCCAATGAAATTGAAAGCGCCTCCACGATATTTGAAGTAACAAACAACACTTATTTATGAGAAAATTCAACTGTGGTTAGTTAACATGAGAGCACAAATTACCATTGTGAAGCAAATTTCTTCCCTTTGTATAAGTGATATCTGCCGAACTAAAGTAGCCTTTCTCATATTCTATCACAAAAACTCGGATTTTGGTTCTATTCAGTATTCAGTTCCCCATTATTCAAATCTTGTACGAAACCTTTGTGATTTATTGGGTGCATTATAAAGAGTAAAAAGCTATTTTTCCCTTTGATTTTCCATTTCAACTCGAACTTCGAGTCTCGAAGAGTCATATAAATTGGGATATTTCTCTCTAAATCCTTCAGTTTTACGTGTGGGATTTGAATTTCCAGACAGTGAAATGTGAAGAGTACAAAAGCGTAAATCGTTTCTCGTGTTGTATTGAACTTGCCTCGAAATGTCCATGAAGAGTAGGACCAGCTTGACCAATGTACAGTGTGGACGCGGAATCAAAGGTGAGTTCTTTGGGATCCCTCACGGCAATAATATGTGAACTTTGATCTTTGCAATTGAAAATCAAGCTTGTGTTATCCCCAACAACCTAGAAATTAAATATAGAAATTAAAAGTGGCTTTACACAGTTTAAATGCAGGCCAAAAGTCATCATAAATGTATATGAAGTGTGTGTATTGTGTATCTATTGTCTAATGATAATGAAAGAACTGAAAGAAGGAAACCTTGATGGAGAATCGATTCCATTCCTTTTCTATGATGGGGACTTGAAAAGAGGCGAGAGTTTGAGTGGTCGTTTGAGTGTTGGGATCAGAGTACAGTAAAGAAATGTCATAATTCGAGGAAGACGTCGGACCGGGTGAGATCTGAAATCAAGATATCGTAAATCCACATATGAAATGCATAATGTTGTCACACAAATCTGTACATATCTGTGTATGGATGTGGGTTCAATTTTCCATTTAACATCTTATTTGGTAAGAAGAGTCAGTCAGGCAGGCAATATTTATGTTTATTTCTGTGTATTTTATCTCTCTCTCTCATCGTTGCTTGACATTTAGAGTTCATCCGCTCCTTTTCTATCTCTTTTGGAAATCAAACTACAGATACAATAACACACCTCTCTCTCTCTCTTTCATTCTCCCATTGTTTTCATTCTTGTTAAAACACTTTCTGAATTGAAAATTGAGATTGAGAAAAAAAGTCTAGTCACATACATCTTTATTCTTTTTAGGCTGTAAATTATTTGTCGAGACCTCTCGAGACATTCTACTGTAGACTGTATAGATAGAGATTGGATAAAGGACAGCCGAGCCGGCTTAACTGTCAACGTCAACTGCAGAAAGTGCACGTGGAAATTTGTATACACGCACATATATAGAAAAAATACAGATACAGTCGCTTGTCGGAGGACTGAGACACATTAAAAATGGAAATTAGGATGAGTCAGACTCTCTGAGTTTTATCTAAAGTTTCATCGTAGAGAGTTGATTTTTTATTGTTGACTACGTATAAACAAACAATGTGATGTCATGCAGATTCCTGGTGGTCTTCTAATGATTGATGATATTTTTCTTCTTGGGATTGAATGGCCATTCAATTCGATTTAATTTTAATACAAAATTTCTGAACTGAAGTCTCTCGTCAGTCTCAGTGTGTTGGAAGTTGGAGGATTTGAAAGGGGAGCATTTTAAAAAATTTAAATATAGTTTACGGATTCACATTTATATCGCAATTTGATCTTTTTTTTTACCATCAACCCAAATTGAATTAAATTACTGGATGGATTCACCACAGCAAACAAGTGCGAAGGCTCTCGTTTGTCCGGCTTCACTGTCACCAACAATGCAAAATCTCGGTAAAGCGTTTCTTTCAAAACTGATCTAAAATTATGGTTCACAAATACAAATAAAAAAACAATGTCAGTTGAACCTTTTTAAAATATCATTTAATTCCATTGTGAATATTTTGAATTTGAACTTGAATTTGTATGTATACCGATAGGGAGATTTTATGTCTGCCCCTTCTCTAAATCCAATGGCAGGGAAGCCATCAGTTCCCAATTCATAATACAAAGTTAAAGGGTCCTCAAAGGGTGAGCGAATTATTTCGAGGAGATTGTCCTTTTGAAAGGCAGCTGTGTGTGTGAGAGAAATTTTAATACGATATTTTATATTTTCAAGTCAAATTTCTTTGGATGGATATAGCAGAAAAATGCACGAAATATTCACGCTTCTATTTGCAATGTGAACGTACCCCAATCTAAGCATATTATATGATAAAAAGCTATTGAAATACTACTAGGAAAATTGAACTTGAATTTGTATTTAATTTTGGAATTGTCCCTATATATATTCACACTAATATTTGTTCATGGAAACTATGTAGATAAACAAGGAGAAATATTATGTGTACAAACGTTTTCTACTGTGTGTTTGTGTGTGGACTGTATTCGTTCACATCCCATCACATCAATAGATCCACATAGAAAACGTTATAGTCCACAATAACTTGAGGATTAGCTTAAAGTTCAATTTCATTAATTCATTCTTGAACCAAAAGCTCTCACATTTCAATGAAATTATTTCATGGAAAGTCATTAAATTAAATGGGTTTATAAATAGAGATATCAAAGTCAAAGTGTGTGATACGCCTCGATTGCTCTTGAATTCCGATTTCCTTAATTATGATTTATTGAGCATTACCGTTTGCCGTTGTATTGGCTTCCCACATATCATATCAACATGTACGATCATTTGTATTGGATGAATGAAGTCTCAAGTTGAACAGTTCAACTATTATTATTGTCATTCAACTGTATCCAAATCGACATGATCATGACCAAAGTGACCACACGAAAGTGTTAAAAAAAAATATTCAAAAGACAACTGCTTTATATAGCTGTAGCGTCTTCATAAACTCAATCAAATCAAAAGCAAAATTCTAAAGAAGTCTTCTGAACTTTTTTTCTTGTAATTTGACTCGTTTTCTTCTAATGACAACGAAAAGGCTCATTTTAAATTCGCAATCGGAAACAATTCTTTGAATGTGTGATGAGGATGAGGGTTTTATTTGAGTTTCTTTACAGCTCAAAGTAAAACCCAAGTTTCATGAAAAAACAACGTGGGATGTAAAAACGCACTATATATACAAGTCTACAAGGAAATTTGACGCTTTGTCGTCTCATCTTTAAGCTTCCTCAAATATATGTAGTCAACACAGACATTCGATGCTTGGGATTTTGAATTGGACTTCTCTCTCCATCGGAAATTCTAGAATCTAGAATTCTAGATGATGCTAACTGATACTCGCACACAACACAAACTAACAGATACATATGAATCATATGGGATGAAGTATGAGATGAAATGACGTCATGTAAACCAAACACAAACACAATCACACACGTGCTTATAGGGTATACGCTTTACTAAATATTCCTCGTGCAGTTTTCTGGATGGACCATGGATTTTGGATTTTGAATGTATAACAAATTACCAGCACCGAATCCGGCAAAGTTGTTGCTACTGCCAAACAAATCTGCAGTACAAAAACTGGATGAAAGAAAAAGTGAAAGGAGTACAAATGTCCAGTGGCAAATATGAGTTGATCGGAGACGACGACTGGACCTGAAAGTAAAGGCAATAACAATTCATAATGAAGTTGAATGCGAGCCATTCTCATTAGCATTAGCATAAAACTTGTATAAGCTCAATAAAGTTTCTTGTAATTTGCGAGAGAGAGAGAGAGAGATAGACAGAGAGAGAGAGAGAGGGAAATAAACGAAGAGGAGAAAGGTCTCTGGCCTGTGAGTTGTGTGTAAGTGTAAAATGCAAATGTAAAGAGTATACATACAGAAGATAAGTGAGTTGTTCAACTGGGTGAACTCGTTGTCGCATTCATAAAGCCATTACATTAATATTTAGGTAGGTAATTTGGTTATTTTAAATAGACGCTCAACTTTGAACTTACTCTGGGAAAAGCTTCAGATTTGGACTCAGAATGAGATTACGCTTCATTTTCATTTTCCTGTGGAGTTTAAATGGGATGAAAAGGAATGAAACAAATGAGGGACACTTGAAATACTGATACATGTGGTGGTTGTGGTTGTGGTCGTGATGGACCATCATTAAGACCAAGCTTTTAGCTGCGTTATTTCCTTCCTATAGCTCACAACATAAACAAGGCAATCTCGTGTTCATTATTTGAATCTGAAAGGCAAATGGACACAGGACACAGCACAGGCCGAATTTCATTTGCATGTAATGTGACAGCAAAAGAGCGGTGCTCGGTGTGCTCTCTGTTCATATCGTTAGCTCTCAATTGTCTCATGATAATTTAAGTTAAATATTATACAGTCGTCGTCCCACTCGAACAGATCCATGAACGTTTGGAGATTTAGACTAATCAAATTCTTGACAACACTCGTACAAAAATAAGATGGAGATGGGATTCACCGTGTAATTAATTGGGCCACAGTTTTACCACAATGTAAAACTATGTTGGAAGAGATTTCGCTCCACCGTCTTCACACATTAACTATCTGTATTAACAAAGTGTGGTGTCTGCCTGTACAGGTGAGTTTTTGATATTTATCTCTCCCTCATCTGTAGTCGAAGCACACAAAGTAAACAACAAACAAAAACATTAAATGAAGACCACTTTTACTGACGATGAGAATACATGTCAATTAGTCAATTACATCCTCATTACAAATAACCATGCGGTTTAACATGTCTAATTTTGGTAAGGAGAAGATTGATTTTAATTATTTAATTTGGAGCACTCGTAAATATTTCTACTTTCTACTAGCGAAACAAACACACACTTTGTCTGTATTTGTTTATTGCCTTGTGACAAATGATAATGAGATGATCAACGATCAACCATACTTTGGTGCACAACAGAAGCACTCGGAAATACACAATGTAAAAGTATGATTTCAAACATCTCGGTGACTCATCCCGTGACATCAACAACTTTTCGGAGGAAAATCCTTACTCACACTGTGAACTCATATTGTACTTATGTATTTATATTGACTGCAATGTGTATAGACTGGAACAAAATGTGTTAAACATTTATTTGATGCACAAATTTGCATTTACATGGAAACTTTTACAAATTCATATGAAACACTTGCGGACGGTGCGGAATTCCCCAATCCTTTCCAGGTTGAGTTAACAACTGCAAATATATTCCACTTGCATATTCGTACTGTGGGATGATAAACCCCAATTAAATGACGAACTCTGTTTATACTTTATACTCTTTAAAATCCCATCGGATCATTATCCTCCTCGGTTCGTACCGAATTTTTGCAGAGGGAATTCAGTTAACAAAAATGTTTTCCTCGGGCATATCCAACGACTTCTCATGTAGAACCAACTTTTAAAGCACAATTTTTCACCATTTAATTAAATTCCTTGCAATTGCAATGATTGTAGGTACAGCTTTTCTGAATATGAACAACATGTATTTAGGATTACAATTTAAATGAGATGGCACAAAAAGTTGAGTCAGGTCGAGTAATTTCCATGTTGATTTTTTACAGATACATTTGACACGTGTTTCTCTTAAAAATTTGGTACACTGTGCAAGCACAAGCTGTGTGTTCACTATACTTGGAGATAAGGACGAGAGAGAGAGAGAGGTGAAGATTGTTGCGAATGACTTGAGCGAGCGATACGCACTGACTGCCGTGAGGATTTTCTCTTCCCATACGAATTCTTGTCGCTTTACACACAAACACACACACACGCTTGATAGAAACTTGGAGATACCGTTCAGATTCAGATATGTATAGGATGGGAATGAATGAGAAGGGGAAAAATGGAAATAAAGAGAGGATTAGATAAAGAAACTCTTCGTACACTCTTTTCCTGTACTTACTTCATACTGGATGCAACATGCAATGCGAATGTGTAATGAAGAATAAGGAGAAAACCAAACAATCTGTTGTCCATGTCAAACCTTCTGTTGCTTTTGTTTTCAAGCTGCTGGAAATCCTGGTCGTTTAACGCTTCAAGCGACCCGCAACCCACATTTCAGCAATGCTTTTGTTTCTTATTACGTGTGGGGAGGAATCTCTCAATTTTTAGCTTGCTTTTGTCCCTCGATAATTATGTACTTGTTTTGTTTTGTTTTGTTCTTCATTCACAATATCCTATTGGGATAGAGAGGAATTAGTTCAAAATAGTCAAGCAATTTCATTTTAGGATTTCAGGCTGGTTATAAAAGTATTTACGGTAAAGAGCGTAAGGAAAATTTCTATGCGATTTGATTGTTCATGTCCATTTATTCAAGTATGTAAATGATTTGTCTTTTTTTGTTAATTAAAAATTGTGCATATGCTCGTCGGACGGATTTAAAAATTACTCGAGTTTTATACAGGCACAATTTCTCGTGATGAACTCTTGCCCAATTATGTTCGTCTTTTACTGTATATACGCACTCAAGAGTTCTCAGCACCTCAGCAGTGATTTTAAATGCTCATTTTCTCGGCATTTCTATGCGCAAATGCATGCAAGTACATATATGATGTACATTTTATGTACGTTTTTATGAGGAAATGAGAAAAGGAATCAAACACGTTGTTTCCGGTATTTTTGTGGATTCGGTCAAGTGACCTCATATTTAATATAATTTAATGAATATCAGATGTACACTGCGATTCGAGCATTAAACTCAACTACGACGACAAAAAAAAAACAAAATACTTTCGGACATTCTCAGTAATGTACTTAATTTATAATAGAAAATGATACATGATAATGGAAATATTATTACAAAAACTCTCAAAAATTAAAAACATGATTAGTTCATTTTGTTTCTTATATAAACTATAAATAGACTACGCAACAAATCTAGTTCTCTAAATGTGATAATAATAATAATAATAATTAAATAAACAATATGTTTCTTGTTAACGTTAATTGTTCGTGGACTCTGTACAAAGTATATTATATTATATTATTTTTTTCATTAACTTTTCCCTTTGAAACCCATTTAAAGAATCCAGCGTTCAAAGTTCTCTGGTCATTTTTTTATTTCATTTTACCGAATTTTCTCAAACACAATTAAACATGTACTTCATATATATAATTTATAATTAAATTAGGACAACAAAAAATACTATAGATGCTAATAGGGCTATAATTTTACTGCTCAAAGTATTACTAATTAAGTAAAATGTAAAGTGTTATTTACTCTGCGCCAAAGTACTCGGCATCTCCGCATCAATATGAATATATTAACATATGTATATATCCATAGTGTTTAAATAATGTCTCAATCTACAAGGATTTGTCCTCTTAATTTTACGATTTAAGTACATAGTTAATTAAATAATAATGATAAATTGTAAATATGCATTTATTTTCTTCTCTACAAACGTGTGTAGTGCATAAGCTAATTTGACTAAAGGCACCTTCTATTTCATTTTTTTCAGGTAATTTATTTACGGGTTGAACATAACGGATTAGTAAACAAAATATATATATACCTATATATAAATGTATAAATACACCGTAGACCAAAGCGCATTTTCATAAAAATATGTCTTCTTTTCTGTACTGTTTGTTTATTTATTTGTTTTTTTACGTGCTCGCAAAAAAGACTCAATGCACACGTGAAAACATTGTTTTCTTACAGAATTGAATTACATGTATATTAGTTTAAAATCCTGAGCCTGTAAGCTTTTTATACATTTTGTATAGGGGACGAGCGACAGAGCACAAAAGGAAGGAAAAAGACAATCATCTGCCTTATATTTTATCCATATTTGGGAAGTTTTTGGAAATTGGAGGATTTTCCTGTCTTTTTGTTTCATGAATTTGAAGGCGGCGGAAGTGGATGTAAGTATATAGAAGATTTAGTTAGAGATGTCGGATCATTCCATTCATCATGATATTTGCCAAAGCTCCACGACGTCGTCTCCATTGTCCCACGCAAACCGCATGACATTGAAGTAATCTCAGCCACTCCAAAGTCCCATGTTTCTCCATGCCCTGCGTTCATCAGTCCAAAACCAAATCCAAATCAAACAAATTGTACAACTTTATTAGTTTAACATTTTATATTTTTTGCCATGTAACTGTAGCTCTCGTCATCATTTCTCCTCCTCGTTAATTTATACAACAGACCAAAATGACAGACAGACCTCTCCCCGAGCAAAAGATTAAAAGGTGAGCTAAGAATGAGCAAATGAGCTTTCCATGTGCGTGTGTGTGTGAGAGAGTAATTGTGTGTCGGTATTATGTGCATATGGAATATGGAAGAGAGTCTGACGATGAGCCTCGAGGCATCGAGGGACAAAGTCTATAAAATAAATCAGACTGGGGTAAAAACTCAAAGAAAGTTATGAACATGTACATTGGCTAATTTACATCTGTAACTCGTAATTTTCCGAATGGACTGTACCAAGAGAACGATCCTTCCAGGTACATCAAATGTAAATACATTCATATTAAAATGAGATGTGAACATGTCGTCATCACTTTTGTGTCATCTCCTTATGCAATTTAATATTTACAACGGTCGAATTGGAATTATAATTAACTGCACACATCACACATGTATACTATATGCATTTGCTCGAAGCCGTACCAACATTTGTTATATCCGAAATCAACACTAGTGACTATAGTCATACAAATTCCCCGTACTATTATATAAAAACGTGTCTGGGTCATTCGTTTGAATCATTACGAAAAATCATGACCGATAGAATTCTTCTTTAGGAGTCAAATGTTTGGGCGATTGGTTGAATGTTTGATTTTTTCATATAAGATTTTGTCATTGGAAGTGCATGTGGTGCTTGTTAAGATCTTGGGCGATAAACTAACGAGGAAAATATATATAACGATGGATAAAAAAAAGGAATTTTGTGAAGACTGAACTGACCTGGAAGTAGTAAGTATTCTTGGTGATGATCTCATTTATTTCTATAAAGTCTTGAAATTCGTTCTCGCCTTGGGAAATGACACATTTGGAAAGACACAATGGCTCCTGAAGAAAAAAAAACACACAAAATATTTCATCATTATTAAAAATTAAATCCTCGATATTTGTATGGTCACTATATACGATTACGAACAGACAAATTCCTTCGTCTTTTCGTTCCTCATTTACATATTTTAAACTGCATGTGCTTGACTTTTCACACCCTTTCACACTTGCTCCTCGTGTGTAAATAAGAAATATTTTAATAATGTACAAACATAAACACAAATCATCGCTATCGCTAACGATGAAGGAAAGAAAAAATTTGTACATAATAAGAAAGATTTCTTTTAACATTTAAGGATAAAAACACAACGGAAAAGGTTTGGAATTTTTATTGTACTATAGAAATATCAAGTCAAGTTTTTTGTATCACCATCAACTCAAATTAATAATTAGTGTGGACATTAAATTTCCAGGTGAGTTTCTCATTTGTTATTTCTCAATTTGTCATAGATATTTGAGCGTGTAATATGTGGAATAATGGAATGGACGGAGACTCACCCTAAGAAGACAAAAACGAGTATTTTTCACTCTGACTAGAACCAATTTGACATCTTTAACAACATCGTCTGCGGGTGGGAAAAATACATCTTGCTCCATTTTTAAGGCTAAGCTCTCCAAGTCCTTTCCACGTGCCAAAAGGCATCCGTAAATATTCCGAAGGGCTTTTCCATTGAAGTGAACCACGTTCAGTTGACTCTCAATGACGCAAGTCACATCAGTAAAATTTGCCCAATCCAAAACATCCAAAGCCATCTGTACAAATAAAAAAGAAAAAATCATGCGAAAAGAAATGTCAGTCAGTTATAGTTTTCAATGTGCAATTTGACAGATGTAAATGAATTGACAAAATGAATTGATTTGGCTCACCTTTCGAATCCGAACGTTGGCTCCATCCAAATCACTATTCGAGCGCCGATGACCTGGTGAGCTGCTTCCGTTCATGATGGAAATTCTCCTCCATAATTTAATGCTCGCAACTTCCCTTGTTGTCTATATATACACAAGGGAAAATATCAAAATTAAAAAAGATTGAACATATAAACAGCGAGATTTACAAAAAAAATGTATTTATTTTTAAAAAGAAAAGGGAAATCTTTGTTGAGCTTGGGTTTTGTGAATTACACAGTGTTGCATAACATTTGAATTCTCAAATCAAACAGTTGAGACTGTCAACTGTGCGGGAGAGAGTGAAAGTTACCCACATGCATTTCAGGTTTACAGTCACGAATCCCACATCCACAACAACAACAACAACCACTTCAAGAAAGAATGAAAAGGATATGGGGAGGGGAGAGAAAGGATTAAAATGGATCAATCAATTAAAAAGAGAGAAACGAGACGATTGAGAGATTGAGGCATAATTAAACTAAATGTGTACTTTGTTCATATGCTCCAAATGTTGTTCAATTTTATCTTGAGCCAAATACAATTCCTCACGAGAAAAGTGTTCGACAGGAGTCACTTTCAAAAGCCGAGCCAATAAGAGTGGATAACGAGTTACACGTTGAACAGGGACCTGTCAGTCAAACACAAAAAAAAAACATGTAGTAAAATCATTTAGTCACATCTAATGATAATATTGGCATGGTCAACGTCAAAATGAAAGCAACATTCAAAACTACACGCATAATTTCACTGACTTAAATACTATACAAACTTAAATTCTTTAGGATAATCAGGACACTATTTTCAGTGGATTTGAGTATAGATCGTAAAAAAATAAGTCCAATATAAAATTGGATTGGGAAAACATAAGACAAATTTTTTTTTTGTCAATTCCTATATATCTTAAATATGTACACGTTTTGACTCGGTCGGGAGTTGTCATTTAGAAATGTTTCTTATTTATGCGAGGACGCTCACATTTTCACGGTTTCCCAATTTCCCAAACATTTAAAACCCCGTCAGCTATAATGTTTACTTTCGGAAGTGAATTGAATTATGAGAACATTTCAACTTTTTTCAAGGGGGAAAATTAAATAGAAATCTCACTCAGCGTAAATCTCTAGTTCGAAATCTTAGATATATGTACATATAAAAGTCATACACTCATTTCTATTGGCGTTTGACTTGACATTTCCTCACAACTCACACAACAAGACAAACTCAACGCCATCATTTCTCACTCTAAAAATTGTATCTGCTTTCCCCTTCCGTCGTCTGTTTCTTTTACTCTCGCTTCTCCAATTCTCAATCTACATATAGTCTCAATGCAATTTCATGAGTCTGTATCTGGTTTGCTAAAAACTGACTTGACTTGACTTTCGCTTTTACATATTCTCTATCGAATCTAGAAATAAATACCAAGAATCTTCCAACCAAATGATAAAATATTGAACGTAAATCTATTTGAACTGTAATTCCGCCTCTTGTTGTTTTTTTTAAACTCTTACATTACAAATCAAAAACGTTTTCAATTCATTTAATGTGAATGAATTTCCGTCCTGAGTATTTTATAAACCATACAAATATGTACAAAGAAATCCTATATCAATTAGCTTTCTTGACAGACTTGTTTGCAAAATCCCTTCTACAATTCAACAATGAGTTTTACAATTAACAATGGGAAATGAATTCCAGTCTCCTTATTTTGTTCATTTTTTCAAGATTCTTCCCAGATTTCATGCTGCTTTTAAATTGTTCAAGGATTAATCAATTATCGTTCAACACACATTGTTTCAGGTTTTCTCAAGCTGAGAGCAAATTTGTCTGGCGAGAGTCTATTAAATTGCGTAATTTATCGAGTCTCGGGGGAAAATGTCAAGAGTTGAAAGAGTAAATCACGTGCCGAACTCAACTAAAAAAAAGCACAACTCTTTTTTCTTACATCTTGGATTTTCAAATTCAAAATTTCTACATCCTTAAAAAAAATCCCCTCAAGTCTATTTTCTATTTTGGTTTAATATTCAATCAGTATTTGCATTTGCATGTTGATGTTGAAGTAAACAAAAACTGACGGAAATCCTCCGTTTCTTCCGACTCCCATATCAAATCTCTGTGCATTTTTTTTTTTACACTATTTTTTTTATAATCCAGACTCTAGGGAAAGATTCGAAAGGAATCTGCTGTTGACAGACTCTTTCTGCGTACGCTTTGAAAAGTTTTTTTTTTGTGTATGTGATGATTTTTGAATTTTATTAGATTTAAAAGGAGAGTTGTTGCAAGTTTTGAGAGTTTTTATGTGCTTTACCATGAGAAAGGCTGGCAAATTCATTCTTCTTAAATTTGTATTTTCCATTTGAGAAACTCGGAGGAAAATCCGGAGTAACTCTTTTTCCTTCTCGAGCTGTGTGAGTAAAGCTCCAGCATTCGCCTGTAAAAACACAAAAAAAAAAAAAAATGATAATAATAAATAATCAACTTTATTACTGTTTTTCCGGACGAGACTACAATTTGCAGTTTATCTACAGATAGCAATAATGACTCAACACTCTTTTGCATTCATTAACAGCCAATTTCATCTATCTATATTGTCGAGCAACTAAGTAACTAACAATAAAACTGAGCCAAATTTTCCTCTCCTTTTCTCTCATTTATTTACATTTACACATGAAAACTCCTTGAGCTCTCTTGTTAACATTCACATTACATGTACCTACTGATAACGGATAACGGATTTGAGCGCGCGCGAGATGGGTTTCAATAGTGCAAAAAGTACTCGTCTTTTGAGACGTGAGCAAAAGCAAATGAATGGAAATTCGTAATAAAGTATCAAATGTCAAGTACAAAAAGTATAAGATGAAGATAAAGTTTTTCTTCACTACACGTTTTTGACTTTTGATGGAACGTGCGCTGCGTGCTTTGAATATGAAACGACTTTGAAATATTATATATATTGAAATCAGTTGGAGACTCACAATCAGTTGCCGCCAAGAAATAAATAAAAATAAGGAGTGTCCAACAGAAAAGGAGAGAGAGAGAGAGAGAGAAATCTAATGATATTTTTTTAATGGACGAGATGAAAAGATTGCCGAAGGATGAAATAATTTAATTGTTGCCACTTTATGGCTGTGTGGCGGCTGAGAGAGAAAGAGAGACATGAAAACGAGACTAACGACGACAAGTGTGATATTGATGGATGGCTCATAGTGTCTTATGTTCGTTAGTATTAGTATTTAGTTGTTTAGTGGGTCTCTACAGTAAAATAGGACGTGAGTTTAACTAAATACAAATGAGGACAAGCATATGAATACAAGTTTTTATCTTCTGTAGATTCGTACCTGTCGTGTGCAGTAGCTTTCAAATGCAGTCATCATCGTCTCGCCATAATCAATAAAGATTTTCCCGACATTGACAGTGGTGAGGTCCTCATCCACGGCAGCCAGTGCTGTATCAATAGAGGATTTGAGCATGCTCGTCAGTTGACAATTGATTTCCACCAGTTGATCCACATTGAGGAAAATCTGATCCAATTGTTCTTTGGTGAGGAGTCCAGCAATTTGAATGGGATTGTAGAATTCATCTTCAATTATTTTCAAATCCCTCCCATATTTCAACTCCGTCTCGTAAATCTCTTGTAAAAGTTCTTTCCGTTCACTTCGTTTCCGGGTACAAGAGCGACATAAAGTCAGAGCACCATTCCGGCACTGATTGTGAGTTGTCTCTACTCCATTGACCGTCATTGTTGTGGTGGCTATTGTTGTTGTTGTTGTACTCTCATTTGCATTTATGATCGTCGTCCCTGTGTTTGTTGGAGTGACTGCTGTAATGGATGTGGAAAGTCGAGGATCCACTGGAGCATCGTTACAATCTGAACAGAGTCGATGACTTTGTAAGGATTTCGCATTGCTCACTGCAACTAAAGAACCCGATTCTGAACCGATGCCCGAATCATTCCGCTCAATGTCCACAATCTTCCGACATTTCGTACTGCGATTTAATGAGGATGCTGCACTGTCCGTTGAAGTCTGTAAATTTTAATTAAATACACAACAAAAAAATTGTTATTTATTATTCAACTTTTGCCATACAAAATCAGCCAAGGATTTCAACAGTTTCTTAAAACTGTTTTTGAAGAAGGATATCGTTTCTTGAACGATATTTTCAAATGGGGTATTCCAGCTCAAAAGGACCAAATCGTGCGAGTTGGGATTTGAAAAATTTTCTATCTTTTTACACTGTGAC
>JAIUND010002338.1:0-23264 GCA_034699125.1 Gisinianus flammeolus
CCAAAGACAACAACTGAGAATGAGGATCGTTAATGAAAATATGGTGGGCTTTAGCCGAGCCAGCAAACTAGTCAGAAGATGTACACTATGTATATGAAATATGGTAGAAATGATTTGGCAAACGGAGATTCCGTATGGACGAGTTGTACGTGTGATAAACCACACATTAGGCGGATGTTAATTAGTTTCAGCAGGGTGGCTCCTCGTACTCATTCATTTATGTATGTATTCATGTATTCATGCACCCTCCATTCGCATATGCAAGTAGTTTAAGCACTGGGAAATTCTTTCAAGCCTTTTCCGACACGTTTTGAGCTTTTCACAGTTGTTATTGAAGACTATGAACTGTTGACGGTGGAAATCAGACCGGGAGCTCAGAAGTCAGAACATGGAGAAAAACATGCGGAAATAAAAGTACAAGAGTATTATTTGGACTTTGCAGTTTCAGTTTGACTTTTAGAGTTTGGACCCAAGGTGGCTATAAGTATATTGATGTGTGTGTGTGTGTGTGTGTGTGTGTGTGTGTGTGTTGGGGCTCCTTTTTGTACTCTCCTCTCCACACATACATATAAACACGTAGGGATGCTGTTAGTTTCTCTGATTTTATATTCCATCCTATTACTATAACAAGTATACATGCAGGGATTGGAATTCTCTCTCGAATCTGCCTCCCAACCCACTCCATGTAACTTGGTAGTGAGAAATGCCACAACTTGATTAATGACGAACTTTCTCCTCTGACGTTCCCAAAGAGCTCCGTCATTTCTTCTTTAGTTCCATGTCGATCTGTGCTGCTACTGCTGTGTAGTTGTTGGTTGGAGCTGGCCAACAACCCAAAATAATGAAACTCTCCTTTTTATGTCTCGTTAATACTGTTCACGGAGAGAGCGAGAGAGAGAGAAAGAGCGAGAGTCTCCTGCCGCTGTAAGTCAACTGCATTCTCTGCGGTCAGATTCGATACTTTGATCCAAAGTGAATACATTGGAGCTGCATACTAGTTGAGTGAGAGCGTTTATCTACAGTTTTAAAAGTAGGAACAACTAAAATAAATTCACGCTGGATCAATTACGAGGGGTCGTCAGAAGGAGAAACCGAGAGAGATAACCTGAACCTCAAACAGGTATTTCATTTTCCCGACACTACACACCAAATTTCATCCATTATCACTTGGCTCCCCTTCTCACTAAAACCCACAATCATGAACATGTTTTTGTATTCATTTTATGTGTAAACAGGACGAGACATGCAGACTGGATCTGTATACATTTTAATGACATCCGAACAACAAGGAATAGTGAAAAGGGGAAAGAGAAAGACTCAAAGCAAGATCTATCGTTTACAATGACAGGAGGGAGTCAAGGAATTGAGGAGAATGAAAAGTGAGGTGAGACTCGGAGAGGAAAACCCCTGCTGAACAAATCTACTATAAAATATATCTGTATATGTGTATAGAACTAAATAGCTGAAAGAGTTGAAGCTCACACCAGTTTAACATGTCCATAGTTGAAAAATTGTTATTACCCGGGCAGTTCATTTTACTTTCAACTCCACCATTAACTTATAAAACTCAACTAAACGACTCACCAATAAATATTATTTAAAAGCAGCATGAAGGCCACACAAACCTTACGGGAGAACAAAACACACACAATCACTACAGATGTAACAGTAAACTACAACCGGAGACTTTATTAGACAGAACACAGAACACAGACACAGATTCATTCTCATTCTTCTGACTTCCGTTTTCCCGAACAGGCTCGCAGTTTTCTTTTTCCTAGTTGGTTTTCATTTTCATTTTGAGCTATAGGGAGTATACAAAGTCTACGGTATAAAAGGAACAGGGACTACATATGGAATGAAGAAGACTTGTACAATTAGTACGGCTCATTGAAACGACCGTAACCATAATATAGTTTTGGCTCAGACTACTTGAGACTCGAGCGTTACTACTGGGCGTTAAAAATTAACTTTAGGGCCTGGAAAAGAAATTGGCTGCATTAATTTTATCATGGTTTCTGATTGTGCTGAACACCACCAAGATTTATTCACGCTTTTATTGGCTTTTTTTCCCCCGGACCTTCCCATGCCAAACACCAAAAATACACACACTCTCTCTCACTGCCAAAGAATAATAAGGAATATCAGAAAACCAGAAGGTAGTTTGTTTTTTAAGCCCATTCTGCAAAATACTAGCGAGAGAAAGAGAAAGAGAGAGAGAGAGCGAGTTCAACTATTAACCTAAAAGGCCAGAGAGAACAGAACAGAACAGAAGAAAAACGAGGAGAAACAGGAGCCCAATAATACATAAAATTTACAGACAGGAAGGGGAGATACAAAGAAACATAACCTGACACTGATAAACATACAAAGCTCTCTCGCTCTCTCTTACACATGGAGTCATAGCTCATTCCAAACTCTAGTGTTTTTTCTAGTTGGAGTTTCATAATTCATAATACACAACTCTCCGTGTCAGTCTGTGTAAGTGTGTGTGTGTGTCTTCTGCCGCCCAACCACCACCGCAAACCACAAACCAGACAGAGAAAAACAGGGAAAACAAGCAGAGAAAGAGAAATGAGCAATTATATATATTAGAACATTAAAAGTAAAAACCCCGAAATCTTTCAAGAAGACAAGACAACAAATAAACGGGACGATGGAGCAAATTCTTATCACTAGTTCAAGTTTGCACTTACGTTAGATTTTTACAGCAGTCACATGAGCACATATCTGTATATGTATGTTATATACGTATATATATGTGTGTGTGTTGCGATTCCATTCCCATTGATATTGTTAAACCTGATAAACTATTTTGAGGATTCTCTCTCTAGCCTTTTGCTTTCTCTACTAATTGCCCGTTTGTGATTAAACAGTTGTACAGTCGTCGTTAATTGCACCATTCCAGAGTCAAGAGTGCGAGTTCATGCAAACTTTATACATACATAAGTACATGTACATTTTTTTCTGTGAGGAAATATTAGTTGTCTAGAGAGAGTCCTCTTATGGTTTTTCCCCGCTTTCATTGTATTTTGGAACCATTGGAGATTGCAACGTTGTAATTTTATTTAATAGCACAGCTTTATCCACGCTCAACAAATTGACTTTTTTTCTCTTGCTCTCTCTCTCTCTCTCTCTTTCTCTCTCTCTGCTTCATTAACCTGACAAATTATTCGAGTATTTTCAAAACAAGCTGTTTTTTTTACCCAACACCATTATTTTTATTTATTTCTTATTTCCTTCATATTTTTTACTTTTGGTTGCGCAAAAAACGTGCATGGCGGTGCAGTACTCAGGCAGAATGATTTCATCGATGAATCCCAGTTTTTTCATCTTTCATTGATAATAATTAAGCTCGAACATTTCATTTTTTATTATATGATATTTTGAATTGTTTCTCATCACGTTGATTTTGTTTACCCATGTGACACTACACTGACACTGACACTGACACTGAAGTCTGAATCAACTCTGCCTTGAGATCAAATTTTGTAATTGTAAGACTGTGGGGACAATTTGCGGGGAAAACCCTGTTAATGGGAAGCCTGAGGACTGAGGAAGTACGAGGCAATACTAATTAATTAATTATACATGGGATGGAGAAAAGAGAAAATATACGGAATTAGAATGCGAACGATAGTTTTGATGATGAGAGAAACTGCGCAAGTTTTTCTGTCTCCAAGATGAGTTTGTTGATTTGGAAATGATTTCAATTAGCCTGAGTGACTAATTAGGGCAAAAAGAAAACCATGTACTGCATGTGTGTACGTGGGCTCTGGCCGAGAAAGAGTTTTATTTGGATGATGTTGAAAAGTCGCGATGGACTTTTCCTTCAAGTCTCTTTTGCGCTCTCTGCCTCTCTCTCTTTTCTCTTCCTCATCCCTCTCTCTCTCTCTCTCTCTCGTACCTCATATGCACTGCACTGGGATTGAAGAGAGAGCGAAAAAATGTTATTTCCTAAAAAGGACTCTTGAGTAAGCAAATAGATCACGAAACGAAGGCGGCTCACTCAGGAAATGGAAATGTTTTTTCTTTCTCTCCCTCTTTCTCTCGCGCGCTCTCTCTCTCTCTCGCTCCTACTTGTTCTCTTTCCCTTTTCCCCTTTCCCCATTTTCCTTATCATTTCGTCATGCAAGTAGTCAACTCGTCTGTCGCCAGCGCCGTCTTTCTATTTCCTATTTTTCTTTTATAATGTTATAATATTATCCTCGTTATTATTATACTATTACTATGATGTAGCTCACTCAGACTATGCGGGGAAACCTCGATAAGCATAAGAATTCCCATTTTTTCAAGGCTTAATCATACTCACAGTGGCCATACGATGTCCAACTATTACTTGAGTTAAGTAAATATGGTAATAGTGAGTAGTGGAGGAGTTTGAGAATATCGGGAATGGGGTATTATTAAAGTACTACGAGTCTCCATTATGATTGCACAAATGAAAAAGAGAAAGGGAGGAAAGTAGGTAATCGGCAATGTAGGTGCAGACTAAAACATAGATGTAAAGAACTGTTCCTATACCTACACACTACACACATATACAAAGTCTAGAGTGTGGAAAGAAAAATAAAGAGAAAGGACTTCATCTGTTTGGGCTTTTACTATTTATATCTTGAAATTGGAATAATCTCATGTATACTTACATTACACACGATGATATGATATGAGTGAAAAGGTACTCGTCGGTATGAGTGGTGTACAATTTTCTAGCTCTATTTCTATTTCTATTTCCATGCACTTATGTACATGAAAAGAAAGTGGATCTGCTGCTGCTGCTGCTGGGTACTTCTAGGGAAAGTAAAGCTGAAACGGGGAAAGCGTGCCCACATATAAAACATTAGATTACATTACATTTGCTCTCCTTCCTCAAATGAACCAGAAACCTTAAATCTCCCCGTCTGTTTTTATGGGTTCAGCCTTTCTTCTATTTTTGTTCTCTACATAGAATACAGATACAGAATACAGAACTGTGCAGTCACTATTACATGTATAGTCAGACTGATAGTGACTCTCTCTCTCTCTCTCTCTGTTTTCAACGGTGGGTCTTTTATCTCTCTCATACTTTCCCACACGCAATTCATTTGTGTCTTTGAAAATCTACTTCAAACTTGGGCCTTTATCACATCACCTGAACGTAAATACCCCCAAAATACTCCACATTAAGCCTTTCAACACTTTCCGAAAAACACCACGAGAAATCGAACAACAACAAAAACCGAATAAAGATAAGATTTAAGAAATTCTTATCACCAGTTTTTTGCGGTAAAACTCAAGGAGAAATCAACTGATGGAAAAGTTTAAGGAATCATTTCCTTCTGAATACAATGAAAGATTTTATTTTTATTTACTTAAATATGTAATACAGAGTTTTGTACATCAACAGTTGAAAGTACTGCCATGTCAGGCAAAATTTTGAATTTGTTGTCCTAGAAACGCAAAATCACATTTAAATCAAATAAACAGACTCTATCCTTAGTAAACAGACTTTTTTTGTAAATATTTTGATTCGACAATCCCTCGCAGCTATGACCACAACGATCGGCATTTGTTTTTTTTTTACCTCAGACTAGATGAAGATCCCACATCTCTAGGATCGGCATGCAATTTTAATGTAAATTACATTTTACGGAATTGATAAGGGTACCGATTTTATTGTGAGAAAAAATGAACCATCAAACGACTCTGCCGTTGGAGGTGATATTTCTTTAGATCAAAATATTTACAAATGGTTTACCACAAAAATATTCTTTCGTGTGGTGTCGAGAGTAATGAATTTATTTTGAATGTGCAGGTCGTAGCTCAAATTCTATCTGATGTAGAGGAATCTTCGACATTAAAAAATGCTCGCCTTGTCTGTTCTTCATGGAAATCACTTGTGAATGAGAATTTTTTTAAATTCAAAGCTGTTTTGAGCGATGAGAATTTAGAATTTATTCGTTGTTCCCGTCTTCGTTTTGAAACAGTTCAAGTATTTGATCTCAAGACACCTTTGTCGTTCTTAACGGGCATTTCATCGGAATCCCTTTCAAGGAATCCATTGGCGTTTTCAACTACCAACTTAATTTTCAAAGAAAATCCAAATTGCTCTTCTTGTCCTTCCGTGTCCTCGAAAAATATGGCGAGTATTCTAAAACTGAATCGGGATACACAATGCTTATGCTTTGAGAATAATTCCTTAAAAAGTATCAAGTCTCTCAATGTAAATGGTCTTTTATTGAGAAATCTCACGGATTTGCAGGTACATTTTTGAATCACTAAAATGACTCCAATAATAAATGATTAAATCATAATAATTTGGAACGAAAGTAAATAAACAGTGATGTTTATATGTACATCTTTAGATTGCAGTTCAAATGACTGAGAGTTATGATGATCTGAATACATTAAAGGAAATTGGAAAGTTGAAAATGCCCCATATCTCCACATTGAAATTGACTTCAAGAATATTTTCCACTCATCCTGTCACTTCAGCTCTTTGGTATTTTTATTTGTACGAATTCATTGCAAAATACAAATCCACATTGAAAGTCCTGGAATTTCGTGATGGTTTGATTGATGATGAGAATGTTCCGTATGGAAACCATCCAGAATTAAACTATCATGTCCCATTAACCCTCGACAAAATTGATGCTGTCAAACAGAGTTTAAATGAGCTGGAGTTGACGGAATTATTTCTAGAGTTTAGTCAAAATGAAGGCTACAATCAATTCAATACTTTGGGTGAGAGCGTATAAAACATAAACCACTGTCAAATCAAATCCCTTTTCCCAGTGACACAATCTTTAATGCAACAATGTAAATCAACAGGTTTTCATCTTCTTGCCTCCCAAAGTCATTTGAGGAAAATAGAAATTTGTCGAGATACAGAACTTCATCCCTCGTTTATCTATCAATTGGCCGAGGCCATTGAGCGGAACTGTCATACTTTGACTCGTATCGTTTTTGCTTATCTCACTGCTCTGACGGATCGGGAGTTCTCTCGAGTTTGTAAAGCATTGTCAGTTTGTGAGAATCTAGAAGAATTGGAATTGATGCTCTTTGATCACTTCGAGTAAGACATTCCATTACAAGATTACAAAATATATCTGGAAATATTTCAATATATGTGTTAATGAAAAACAGACGAGGAATGATGAAAAAAAAAAAATCATTGCTTTTGAATTCGGATGTTTTAGTTTCCCTCATCAACTCCCAGAAAAAATAAAAAATCTCATGCTCGTTGGGGGTCTGGACCCAAATCTTTTAAAAGTTATCAAACAAACGTTACCCGGACTAACAAGTTTACAATTCCATAATGTAACTTCGGATTATGTTCTGAGGGAAGAGGAGCACATACATAATTTGAGATTAATGGGAGAAAAACGTGTTCGAGGTCCAAGATCCGAAGTCGTCTCCACAATGCCAAACTTACAAAATGTTCTCTTTTCCAGTCAACTCATGGACTACTCTCAACTCTATCTATTGCTCTCGGATTTATTTGATTTCCTCGATTGGTCTTCTAAAGATGCTTGCTATTTTACTGTAAAAACATGGGCAGGATATCTTCATTGAAATTTATAGGTATTATTTATTTGAGTTTATATTTGGTAGTTTCATCATATTTTATCAGTAAATATATGCAAGTTACCTGACAATAAGTTTTATTCATTTCATTTAACCAACTTGTGGGTATGATTATTGTTGATGTATTAAAAAAATTTACATTCATTTTCAAAAAACTACTCCGAAGAAATGGGAACAGAATAAAAAAATGTAGAGTGAATAGTGTGTTAGCTTCGACCAAAGAAAGGGAGCAAGCAAAATGCTTTGGGAAAATAAAATGACAGAATTGGTAGAGAGAGCGAGAGAGAGAGAGAGAAAGAGAGGAAGAAAGTGCTATCAAGTCAACGACACGACGATTAGGGAATGGCGAGGAGACCATTGAAAATCACCATTGCAATAGGAAATGGTCAGAAAAGTCCAAAATGCTCTTTTTGCCGACTTGAGAATCTGATGATGGAAATTTATATGTTGGGCGTTGCTCGAGTTGACTCTTGAAAAGCCTTCAAAATGACAGTGTAGCGCCTCTTGAAATACTCTTTCACCATCTCTCTATCACCATAGATTTAAGTATCAATTCTCTCTCTCTCTCTCTCTCTCCTTCCAGAACTCACACAGGCAGGCAGGTGACGATGGGAAATGAGAAAGTGAATCCACTACTTGAGACTTTCCCAAAACTCCCTATATCATCATTACATACACAAATGGTCACAAATAGATAGTTCTCAAGTGTATCACTACATTAGTTCCACTCTCCATCATATTCTATCGTATAAACATGAGCGGAGGTCACTAAATTTCACACTGTACGTCATTGAAAGTCGCACCACCACAAAGTTGACAAACTCCCCACCGACACTGAGAAGTGAGAACTGAAAGTAATAATAAAGCACGACCAACAAAAAAGAAAGTTGGAATTCATTTTTCCTTTTGGTAATGTAAAAGATTGAATAGTATTCTAAAGTTGGGACTGGGAAATCTCTTCATGCCAATATACGAAAAAGAGTAATCTGTAATAGAAAAATCTAAGCCAAAGCCTGCACGGCAGGCGAACAGTAACAATCTTGGAAATGTATAGATAGATTATGGAACATGACAAATAAAAAAATCTGTACACTCTGCGAATTGATGGAAACGAGATTTTACAGATTAAATATTGAAACCATCTAAAATACACCAAACTCTAAACCGAGAAACCAAAAAAAAAAAAAAAAAAAAAAAGAATAGGAACGGGAGAAAAAAATTATATGCCGATCTAAATCTCCAATGTCAATCGGAGAATCTGGAATTTGAAATGGTATGTATATGTGACGTTGAAACGGGGAAATTATGGATTTCCCTTCATAGCTACTTCTTCCAAGAATTTCTTACAAAAAAAAAAGTATCAAAAATAGAGCCATGAATATTAGACCAATGCATATAGATTAGATTGAGAACGTGTTACTTTTTCTCTGCCTTCATTGTCCTTGTCGGCGTCATCGTCGTCGTCGTCTACTGCAAAATTCACAATAGGTCCAAATGGCAAATGGTAAAAGTAAATGGCGAGAGTAAAAGTTGCAGACAAGTCAAGGGAAGAAGAAGAAGAAAAGGGGACAAAAATGAAGAAGAAGAAGAAGATAGAATAAATTCTTATATTATTTCATATAAAAGTTGTTTGGAAATGGACTTTTAGATGCGTATACGAACATGAAACTGCTTACATCTATAACAGCTATAGATAGAAACTGTGTGTGTGTGAGTGTGTGTGAAAGTGAGTGAGTGTGTACGTAAGAAATGGAGCTAGTGCAGAATTTGAGGATGGAGACAAAAACGGGTATCTCTGTAACGGGGAAAACGGAAAGTTGGGTCGGTTGGTCGGTCGTTGTCGGTGTGTAGTGTAGGTGACACATATGAGAGTTACAAGTTGGACAAATTTATGGCTTCAACGTGTTCTTCAGTTCTTCCCTCTCTTTCTTCTCTCTCTCTCTCTCTCCCTCTTTGGGTTCTGTAAAAAGTTCTCATGTTCAATGTGTGTGTGCTACATATACTGAGATTCTTTCGACCGCGGAAAAATTCTTCTCAACCAAGCACAACCGTACCGTAACCATGGACTGCAAACTGTAACTGCAAACTGTGAAGGCGACAGCGACGACGAAGAAGAAGACGACGACAACGACGATGGCAAAAAGACATTCAAGAGAAAGTCGCTCGCGAGGAGGGAGAGAAAAAAAACTGAGAGAGGAGAGAAGAAAAGTTTTCACGGAGAAATCTTCTCGTCCATATATCTATATGTGTATATAAACATTATGTATGTGAGTGTGTGTGGACTTTTTTGCCCCCCTTTTTTAGCTTCACATTATATCCATATGCAGAGACAACCCAACGCCAACTGACTAACTATTAGACTACAGTAAAAAGAAAAGGTACATTGCTTTTGTGTGGAAGATGTTACCGCTATCCTTGTTCGAGAAAAAACTTGGATTTTGCTAGGCGAGAAGAAAAGATTCCTGCGGATCCTCTTCCTCTCGCTTTCTTTCTTTAGTTAGTTTTCCATCTATGTATTTCGGTTCCTCACTCAGTATATATATCCCAGGAGTTGCATACTCCTGCATTGCATTAAATTACAGAATACCGTAAATTCTCATAGAACTAGAAAAAACACGAGGCCAAAAACTTTACCTTCTTTTTCCATTTACTTCCGTATTCTTTTTTTGTAGTAGACTAACAAGTAAAAAAAAAAAAGAGAATAGCACACAGACACGGTGAGATAGTGAAAAAAAAACCACGCGGTAAGGATACATGAAAATGAAAACGACATTGGTATTTACTAGATTTACCGAGTATTTCATTTGTAATCTTTTAGGTCCACCGTTAGCGAGCGAGAGAGAGAAAAGGAGATAGATGAGAATGCATATGGTAGTGAGTTTATACGTCAGCATGACATGAATCTTCCACCAAAAATACATTTTTTGCCTAATTTTTTCTACCTTCTGACTGTTATGGCTCATAAGTAGAGTAGAAGGATAACTCCATTGCATTATGGCTTTTGTATATATATATATAAATGCGTATGTGCATCTAATACAAGGTTTAAGAAAATACGATTACATAGCGGAGAGCATATATACATATCTTTATATAGAAGTGCATATTTATATATGTATAGAGTTAAGTTGTATGAGGAAAAGTCCTCTGTGTAATCCGATCTTCCTTGACGATGTTTTTTCTCATCTCACATCATCACATTTTTCGGCTAGAGGGGTAAAAGTTTTTTTCCTTCCAACTTCTTTCATCAGACTTTTTTTTTTGATGACGACGAAAAAGTAAAGTAAGAGTATTTTGTATATGTACGTTGTTGTACGAGAAAAAAAATCAGCACTCACAATTGAAAATGCAAAAAAAAAAAGTGATATTGTGGGGAGAAGACTCAACTTTCATGCATTGTGATGTCATGTGCACAGTAAATAGTGGGATTTCTTTATTTCTCTATAGTCTAATTCATCTTGTAGAAAACGGATTGAATTTTGCTCCACAACAACAACACAATTGTTTTTTAGTAAAGTAAATAAAAACATGACCTGCGTCCATCCAGCGGAGCTGACTATTTGAGATTTATTGAATACATATACGATATTTATATATGTAAGAAACAGGAATATGATACAATATAAATTACTCTATAATTATTTTCAGGTAATTAGTAGAACGAAAAGGGGTTTATCAATCTTTGAACTGATTTGTTTTACAAAGGTAGAAGAAATCTGTCTCGCTATTTCCTGTGTAAATGTACTCATGTAAGCGTCTTTTTTCAGTAAAATTAATAATTCGCGATGAGGTTTGTTTTTTTTTTTATAGGAAACCAAAATTCTTTTTTCTTTTTTTAAATACACCAATTTGCTTCAGGTACTTTTGTTTTCATTTTCAGTTTCAGTTAAAATATTTGAACTTTACTCAAACCGGCTTGTTTTTCTAACGTCAATCTGCTTGAGTTCCTCGTCGTCTTCCTTCATCAGTGATTTCAACAAAACCCGTATTGAGCGTTCCGTCCCACTTTTCATCTGTTCAACACACAAATACAAACATATTTTTAAGTACGATACAAATCAGATCGCACAGAAGTTGTATCGTAATAATAATGATCATGCGATGACGTCAATAAGCATAACATAGCACTTAATAATAATACATAATTCTACAATGTCTATAAATAACGTACTGAATGAGTACGTATCCAAGTAAAATTACCATCAATGAACCCCTCCAGATCCGACTCAGTCTCACAGTGCATGAAACTAGCTCCAGAATCATGCATTGCACCTTTTATGATCCTGTTTGAACAAGGAAATGAAATGTTGAGTGACTTTTCAAACATGTTGGAGAGAGATGACTAGAGAAATTTATTGGGACGGACGGACGGACGATTGGAATGTACTTGGAGGTTAATTAGTTCAATTTACCTGAGCATGGATGGTTTCAATCTATAAAAGATCAAATGATAGCCTTGCTCGTGTAAAGATTCCAGTAGCCCTTTAATGGCCTGTAAATACACATTTCCATATATATGGTCAGATTAAAGATTAATATACAAATGAAATCAAAGTACTATGTATTTAAAGTTTCGTATGTGTTTTCACATTTCCCATCAATTAAATTTTGTTTACCTCGGCAGCTGTGAAGTCAATATACTGAATATGATTGCAATCCAACACTGCAGGCCGACGTAAACTCCCGAATCTCACAACAGACTTGTTTATTTCATATGTAATATAATCCACGGATGGAAATGTTAAGGATCTGTCCAGAACGACCATGATGAATTTACTTCCTTGTCGACTTGTCTACTCACACAAAATTATTTTGATTGTAGCTGTGTATTTCGTATTTCTATAGTTCATAAAAAAAACGATATGAACTGTGGATTTTTGGTTTAAAATGTGTGTGAATACCTCGCATTCTAATACACGAACTCGTGGTCTGGCAGCATAGTACAGTAGATAAATGGTTGAAATGACCAATCCTGTTAATATACCAAATTCCAAGCCCACTCCGAGTGTGACGAGAAATGTAATGAGCCAGGGTAACATGTCCATCCGTTTGGATCTCCATAAAGGAACTATGATGTCCCAGTCAACCATGAAAATGACGGAGCATGTGATGACAGCGGCCAAGGAAGCTTTTGGTATAAAGTAGAAATACTGAGTCAGAAATTGAAGGGCTAAGAGGACCATGACCCCGGTATACAGCCCACCTGTCACAAAAGAATGAGAACGAAATTTATCACATAAATCAATCATCTCAAAACAATACTTTGTCAAGTGAAACAGAGGTGATTTTTTTCCTTATTATTATTAAATTGATTCCATCATTTTTCTGTTCCCACGACTCGACTCTCCAGAGAAGATTTTTTTCTTCTTCCCTTTTTCTCGTCGTTGCGTTCATGGTCTTTTATATCATTTATTCTATTTACCCAATGGACTTTCCACACCAGAGAAAGCATTCACAGTTGTCCTACTAAATGACCCACCAATCGAATATGAACTGAAGAAACATGAAATGGAATTGGAAATCCCAATACACAAAATCTCTTGAGTACAATCAACCCTCGCATTTTGAGCGAATGCCTTAGCACTAAAAATTAAAATTAAAAACAGAATCATATTAACTAACAGTGAATTTAAAATTAACAATATATTATATTTGTACTTGTATGTTTCTATTCTTATTTTGTCGCTATACATTGTAATATGCCCCATCAAGCCAAGTAGTGGCAATACAATGAGTGCGGACGCTTCTTCTGAAATTATGTCCATAAAGGAGTGGGTCGTGTTTGTGGCTGGGTCGAATATCGTCGTTGGTGGAACTTTAAAAAATAAATATCAAGATTTTTTAAAAAAAAAAAACAACCCCATATTAACTGCCCTACATTAATATCAGCTTTGTTATTATGTATCAATTGTTACGTTTAAATTCAGGGATTCCAGCTGGAATATTTCCTGTGGGGAAGAAAATGAGTTTGTAAGACATTTTTTAAATCGGAATCATGACGTATCGTATCTGTAGAAGAGGCGAAATTTGCATGTTCAAATGGTGAAGTACTAACCAACGAGGGAAAAGAGGCGATCAGCTGGATTTGCTGGGTCCCACACTGCAGCCACGATAGTACAAGCAAAAAGTACAAGAGCACTTCGAGCAGTGGAAAAAAACCAAATCCCTTTGCTTAAACCTGGTCGATCTTTGAGGAAAGGTGATAGAAACCATTGCAACTTCTGTAAATGTATATCTATATCAGTGTCTCATTGAATGGATGTTCAAATGCCAATTCACTAACAATAATAACGTTTAAGAATCCGGGAATTTAGTTACGAAAAAATACCTTCAGGACAAGCAATGCGACAATACAGGACAAGGACAGAATGGCATCCCACTTACGAACCTCACTGTAGTGATCTGTACATTAATTAATTTTTTTTAGAGGAAAATGAAGAATCGTGATAAGTCATAAAGGAATTTGACTGTTTGTTGAGCTAAAAAACCAGGAGGAAACGAAAAAGCGTTAATAGACTTACCAATGAGTCCTAGTATTGTGGGCACAAATCCTTCCTTGTCGAAATGTAATCCCAACAGAGCTTTAACTTGCGTGGCCACAATCGTTAGACTCACAGCACTAGTGAATCCACTAATGACAGGACGAGAGATAAAATTCGCAATGAAACCTAACCAAAAGTTTATCAAATTATAATCAAGTTCATTCAATGACTATATGCAGTAAGGAAATTACTCTCTCTCTCTCTCTCTCTCTCTCTATTTATATAAGTTTTACAGTTGGGAATGGAAATGAGCGGCCTTTTTCCTTTCCCTATTCATTTAATGGAGAAAACAGGAGTGAGAGAAAGAGAGCAAGAGAAAGAGAGAGAGAGTGATACGTTAAATATTGAATGGACTCAGACTCAGAGTTCTTTACTACTGTGGACATTTAATAGTCCCCATGAGACTCGGTCGGTATATATATCTGTATCTGTACACAGTATGTATGACATTACACACATACGTTAGGGATAAATAGTCCCGAGGTGTATTTTACCTAGTCGGAAAATTCCCAAAAAAAGAGTCACTACGCCTGTGACTGCGGCCAAAAATACGGCATACTCTGGTGGCTTCCCATGTGTATATTTATTAGTTAACACAGATTGAATGGCCGTTGGTCCTTTATTAAACAAATCAAACAATTTCATCATCATTAAAAACTGCAACTCTTTATACTTTAAACAGTCCTTCTCAATTATTCAATAATGTCCAAACAAATTTACCAATCGTTATTTGCTTGGTGGACCCAAAGAAAATATATACGAAACAGCCGACAAAGGATGAACTAGAAGTGGTATTATTAAAGACATCATTATTCACAAATGTATGCATATTCGTGTCTTTTTGACAGTCCGAGTTGAGCTGGTTTAGACTGGATTCAATGAAGATTGAAGATTAGAGTTGAGCATAAAAATACTAAATACTTACTAGAGTCCATAAATTGGTGGGAGACCAGCCACAGTTGCATAAGCTAAGCCTATATATATATGTTGAAGCAAACATCAAATTGCCAAAATTAGTCTCCCTGTATGAATACTTAATATTATGTATAATTGTCCATATTATGTTGATGTCCTCTTTCATCTTTGTAAACTTGACTTGAAAAACTTACCTTGGGGAAGAACAGTGAGGCCCACTGTAACTCCTGCAATAAGATCCGCCACTGCTTTTTTTGTATTATATTTCGGTAACCATTTCACAATCGGAAACGTTCTCTCAATATTTTTTCTCCTGCGAACAAAAATTGTAATAAAAATAATTAAAAATATATGTAGTTTGTAGTTTACGACGGAAACTTTAAAACGTTTACCAAAAAATAGAGTTGGAGCTTTGAGCTGTGTGAGTCAGGAGGGAATTGAATAAGGGAACTTTGGAGACGGTCAGAAATTCAAAGTACTTCTTTTTTTTAAGTATGAAATTATGAGCAAGGAAAAAACTTGTAATATGCAGTTAAAGTTGATACTATTATTTACAAGGTTCATTAAAATAATGAAGTCTCGGATGGAAGTTGAAGTTGATACTATTTGCATAAAACTTGAGACTGAAAGGACAGATTTATACTGCCGAGAGCATTACTGTTTATAAAAAGCCTGTATAATTTACAAGTTGTCTCCTTATTCTCAAGTTGTTTGAGTACATAATTATATATATATATACGATATATATCTGTAGATGAGCATCTCATTAGAAAGAGAGGCAGGAAAGAAAAATGTCAGTATAGAATTATCTCAAGTTTGAAATATGTAGGGAAATGAGACTGTACTTCAAGGCGTTTAGACAACAGTTGCCGAAAGTATTGGCACAGCCAGTAGTTTGTGGAGCTTGTTCCCATTTCCCCCCATCTGGGGAAAGTCCAATAGGAAGATTTTGTTTTGAAGGTAGCGATGACAGACTTGAGCTACTATTTGAATGAATTAGTGTCGTCTTCATGATTCCCACAAACTTTTTTTTCGAACAAAACTGAAACAAGTTTCCCAATTAAAATGTACCGTTTTCTTCCTGCTCCAAACTTTTTTTGTGACAATATCGAATTATAAGTTTTAAATGTCACCTTTTCACTTTTATAATAAGGAAAACATTTTGATATTCCTATGAACTGAGGAAAGGCACCCAGGAGGAACACACACACGAGATGAAGGAAAATCAGTAGACAAAATTGAAAATGAATTTATAACTATGAGCTTGTGAACCCTGTGTGTACTGCCATTTATCAGAGTCCAGCTTTTACAAAGTGTCGTTATACTCGAAAACAAAACCATGTGGATTTCATTAGCTCGTCTTCATTGATTTTATTAATTTTAATCACCTGGTTAGAATTCTGTCCATTTCTATTCACAGACTCGCATATATACGTACACATGTACAAAAAAAAATCCTTTTCAGCAGTTGTTTTTTCTTCTTGACAATATTTTAATTTTTATAGTTTTGTAGGGTCTTGAGAATATATAATGTGCACAAAATGAGTGAACCCACTGAACTATTTTTAAACTGCATTTTAACTACATGTTAAAAGACATAAATAGACATAAGTATTCCAATACATATACTAATTAAATAAATTAACAGTATGGGTAAATGTTAAATAATTGTAATATATTGTTTTTAAACCTATCCAAACAGAAACTGGAGAGAGATGGCAAATAAATACACATATATATTTTTAAGCGATAGGGAAACCATTTGCGAAATTCAACAAAGAATTTTCAGCCAGTCGAGAGTGTGAGAGTGTGAATATTTAACTGACAACTAATTCAAAGTATGCATTTAATTTATGTGAGAGGATTATGGTTAAATATTACGTTGAAAATTGAACCATTTTTTATAGGTGAATTTGGTGGAGAGTTTCTCATTCAGTTGTGCACACGAGGGGATCTAGTTTGAGCCAAACTTAACTGACTTTGTATGTTCCAATTTCGTGTACATTAGTCAAAATAGTTATAATTACAGATGTATGATGAAACTGTGTGCTTCCTCAGGCCATACAACATCTAATAATACTTGTAGAGCGTTCATTGTTGCTTTAGACTCTAAAGCTTAGAGTCGAGTTTAGACGCTACGAATTTAGAGCTAAGGTTAAAATGACATTGATTTTAAATCACATATATTACATAATAATCTTTTAATATATTAATAATTCATATTTTTATTTGACAAATGATTGTGCATGGATTTCTTTATACATACAATATATAAATACTCTCACTTATAAATTCAATTTCGTCAGCAGTAACATTTTTTCAAACTTTTTGTTCAACAACATCATGGAATCTGTTTTCATTTCCATATCGAGCAAACACGTTTTTTAGTACTCATTGTGCTTCTTTTTTTACAATCCATGAATTACAATAACGAATATAAATTGTATATTTACATACCCTTTTTGCAAGTTAAATTGCAATTTATGGAGTTAAAACTCGTACAATTTTTTAGCCATTGCTGACTGATGTATCTGCGATATGTGTTTACCGTATGGACATGTAGTTTGTATTATATCTATTGAGTATAGGTAATTACGTTAAAAATATTTAGTTTTTTTTAAGTGCGTTCCAAAAATATGTACAGAGAGAGGGCTCTAAAAAGTAAAAGTGAGAATTTTTCAAGAATTAATATTTAGACTACCGAGTTGATTTGTAAGTATTTTCAGCGTTCTCGCAATATATATCCAAACTACGGACATGAATACTTATTGATGGATTTTCTTCAATGTACAACGCTCATCGACTGACAATGAGCTTGTCTTGGTATAACACTCACGGAGAGCTTACTATTGACAACAGACTCCAGTTCCGACTCGGATTGACAATGAGTGAAATCACCTTCCATAACATCGCTAAGTTTTAACAAACAAACACACATTTACAATATCATATTTACTTAATTCCATCACGACTTTCTCTTGGATGAAACTCAAAATGTCAAAATGTAATGCTATTAATTTCCTATTTACCTCACAATACGAAGGATGGATGGCTTCATTTTCCAGAAAATAATATTGTAGTTGAATAGACTCAAATTGTAAGCCATGTCCTTCATTGCGGTTGCAGCCGTAAAATCGGTGAACATGATGGAATGACAATCTATTACAATCGGCATGGACGTCTTTCCATATCTTAAAGCTGTCTTACTCACTGGAATTCCATAACCAAATTACATTTCCTCCTCCGTTATAAATTATAAATAAGTAAAAACACACAAAAAAACGATGAATATATGTATAGCGGAATGTCAAAATCCATGAATTTACACATGTGTTTCTTTTTCCATACCAACATCCGTAATGTAATCAACTGAAGGGAAAGTGAGACTTCTATCCAGCTGCACCAAAAGAAATTCTGTATTCTCCAAAGTCTATATTCATGAATCAACATAGGTAAGCAATTTTTTTTTTGTACATTACCAAAGTAAGCTTAGTTTTACGAATAAGAAGGCGAAGACGAAATATTTACTATACATATCGACAATAGACATGTAAGTTTGTATTATTTGTGCCAAATCCTTTTTTCCTTACATATGCTTTGAGTATTTTCACTCGTGGTCTGGCTGCATAGTAGAGAAGAAACATGGCTGAAATAATGAGTCCATTGGCAATGCCATATTCAAGGCCGACAAATAGTGCACAGAGGATGGTGAGAGCCCATGGAATCAAGTCCATTTCTGCACATACGTATATATTTTTACATTAAGTGTTTTATGCGAAATGTGAAATGTGGAGAGAAATGTGTGTGCTTGGGATTTGAATAACTTTATGATGACGGCTCAGAGAGAGAGAGTTCAAAGCTTGTCTTACTTTTGGACTTCCACAATGGTCCAACGATTTTCAAGTCAACCATGTAAATGACGGAACATATGACGACACTGGCAAGGGCTGCTTTTGGTATGAAAAAGAAATATGGAGTGAGGAATTGTAGTGCCAAAATCACCATCATACACGCATGCCCAAACACAACTCCCATTGATTCTATTCATTGTATTTTGCTGTGTGTGGCTCTTTTCCTTCAGTTTGCTTTGCAAGCCTTAGCCATACACATCAAACTTTCTTTGACGTAATCTTCTCTCAACTTTTCTTCTCCGTTTCACATGTAATTTGTTCAAGCTCAATCAACTTTTTTTTCCACGTGTTTTGTTCTGTCAACTCAACCCAAGGAACTCCACTGCTATCTCTCCTTATTAATCCAACCAATTGGTTATTTCCGGCATTTTGAGGCAGACCGCGCATGCGCACAAAAACTCCCATTTGTATACACGCGTACATATCTAGCAAAACAAAAGCAAAGTTACACTCTAAATATAGCATTATGACCATGATAAACGTCCAGAAAATGAATAAAATTAAAAATTTCCAATAGGATGATGTACAACACAAAAAGCTTCCCTTCCTATTTTTCAAATATTTTAATGAAAGTTTCACGAAAAGGAAATTAAACTGAAACCGAAAGGATTCGTTTTTATTCTAAATCCAACGACGTATTTGCGAAGGAAGTGAAAAAGAAGTTAAAGTGACGTTATCGGCAAACTATAAATTGGGCATAAGAGGCCTTTTATTTTATTGCACATACATTGTAGATTTTCACATAAATTTTGATTTCTCAACATAATCCTTCCTGTAACACTTTGAGCATATTTTGCCACCTTTGATGTTACCATTGTACCATCCGGATGACGAAGTGTTATTACATATTGAACATTTTCTTCCCGGAATGGATTTTGATTTCTGAGCTAAATCCTTGTTGTAACACTTTGAACACATTTTTCCATCTTTGGTGTTATCATTGTACCATCCGGACGACCTAGTGTTAATACATCTTGAACATTTTCTTCCCGGAATGGATTTTGATTTCTCAGCATAATCCTTGTTGTAACAATTTGAGCATATTTTTCCACCTTTGATGTTATCATTGTACCATCCGGACGACCTAGTGTTACTGCATCTTGAACATTTCCTTTCCGAAAGGGATTTTGATTTGGTGTCCTATAAGCGTATTCATAAAAAAGAGCGCATTTTCACAAATTACTATAAAGACAGCATGATATTTAAAAAAAATACAAAAAAATTAAACTTACTCTGTACACTTGGGCAATGAATTTGCGCTCTTCTTTTCGACAATCAGCACACATGAGACCCTTCTTTTGATCAGACCAGAACTTAGACAACTTCGTGTTTTTACATTTTGTGCAAAAGGCCTCGATGATTGAAATATCCTCATTCCTCCAATTGTTCTTATGTTCAAGGAATTCTCCATAAAATGATTGTACAAGCAAACCAAGTTGGTCTTCAATTTCATCAGAATGTTTATCTTTGAAATCAAAATCAAAAGATGGGCACAAGGGACTAATTTGGTTCGAGGGGAACAGAGGGACGAATTTGGTCCATTAAAAAAGGAGTATGTGAAGCAGCGAAAGATAGTCGAGCGCAACCCCGGGCCCAATCGGCTTCAATATTTTCGTTGATAACCTTCATTTCGTCCTCACTCTTCCCTTTAAAGGAATGTATCCCTGGCTTAGTTACTTTGGGAGGAATCAATCCCAACGTTGTTTTAAGACTACAGTTGACCATTTTGAGAACAACTTCATAGCCCATTAGAGAAAATTGTAGCGTGTTTTTAATAAAAAACTCATTTAATTTTGTTTGTAGTGGCTCTTCTGATGACTCTTCTGGCTGTTCCAAACTGATAATGTCTACAGAAACATTTGGTTAGTAAAACAAAGAATTAAAAAAAGGACAAGCAAAAATAAAATAACAGATATACTTTTTGGATCTCGATAGAATTACAAACAAATTATATAACAAAATTGAAATAAAATGACAAAAAAGAATTTAAACTTTAAAAACAAAATATTTATAGTGAAAAAAAAATCTTTACCATCTTGGTTCTTAGTATCGAGAAATGTAATGTCTTCTTCTGTTGGAGAAACTTGTATTGCTTTTATGTTGCCAGCATTATTGCCAAATTCAATAACTAAAAGCATTGAAATTTTTTTTTTCGTTTATATATATTTAAAATAAACAATGGTACAGGAGTACCTTAACAGGGAGCGAGCACAAGGAGCAAAATTTGTCAGTCTGTCCGGAAAGCAATTCGAAAATCGACATTTTATGTTCTCTACAACACGATATGTTAGCATAACATATTCACATTTCCTACTCGCGCTACGCGCTCGCCATAACACGTAAACAATACTACAAGACTCTTACAAGGGAGCGAGAAGTCGAAACATTCGCGTCGTATACTTATAGCCCTGTCCGCTGTCCAAATGTAAAATATTCTCACATTGCCCCCAAAACCACTTTATCCTTGATTTTTTGGCGCGAAAACAAAATTTCAGAACCGTCAAGACTTTTTACCCACAGACATTTAAAAGTCTCAAATTGCCCCTTGGTGACCTCCGGAGGTCACCAGCAGAGGTCACTCGGTCAAAAAGCTTTTTTCGTCGAAAACTGTTCAGAATCGTCTGAAACGGATTTCTATGCAAAAACCCTGATGACTTACATTTGACCCCGTGACCCCGCCCCCTTTGACCCCAGGGTCACCAAAATACACATGTACCGAGCCCGGACAATGACTATTCCAGTAAAAAAAGAATCAAGTGAATCGGTCAACCCGTTCGGCCATTATCGTGAGCAACACAGACAGACAGACGGACGGCCAGGATGATAGTATAAGGGGAGCTCGCTCCCTAATACACCATTAAATACAGAACACAAAAAATTGCAGGTTTATTATTTTCATACAAAAGAAAAAAAAAAAAAAAAAAGGATTTGGAAGACAGAAGAAAAAAAGGTTTGAAAATCAAAAATTAACGAATGCAAGAGAATTTGAATAACCTTGTTCATTATTACCAGGTGTGAACACATTGTTGAAATCATCATATGATGATAATGATAACAGTTCCGATGCTTTGATAAACTGCATGCTGACAACTATATAGGTATACATAATTTTTTTTTAAACATTTTTAAAATTTAAAAAAATTAAATTGTAAATAAAAAAACATTTAACTTTCAAGAACATTTAACTTTCAAAATACAAAAAGAACATCAGTTTATTTTTTACTTTGTTTGCTAACTACTGGTGAGACGGACAAACGTCCACATTCTTCAACTTGGTTAAACTGTTGGGTTATGCCCATAGAGTATTCGTAATCTACTTCCTGGTTTTCATCATTACTGTACCAATCGTCGTCCATTTCAGAAGAACCTACTTCCACGTTTTCTATTTCTTTAATATCCGTATAGTCAAACACTTCTTCATTTCGAATATTTGAGAAGGAAAGGGCAAGGGATTCCTTAATTGGAAGGCCATCGTCACCATTGACACTGAGGAGAATCCTATAAATGTATAGTACATAGAAAAAGTAAGGAAAATTTGCTTGTATAGAGTAAAAAAATAAAATGATTGTTGTGAATTGAGTAATGCAATGTAAAAAACAATTTACTTACCGAGTCTCATCATCATTTATATCATGATCTAAATTGACAATTCGTCCAACAAATTCACGCCTTTCCATAAAGGATTTTAACATGAGCAACTCCTCACCCGTTTCTGTACCATCATAGCCGGCAATTGCACAAAGTGATTTTCCTTCTGGAACATCCATAATTTCATGACAGTCAATCATCTATAGAGAGAAAAAACGAGACAATAAAATGAGAAAATAAATTCAAGTTCTCCATAGAAGAACGGGTCCCATACCACTTTTCACTTTTTTGTGCATATTAATATGTAGAAATACTATTATATAGAAAAGGTTAAAAGTCGGTAAAAAAATTCTAAATATTTTAAATTAATTTACAAAGTTTATAGTTGAATTGAAACAAAATATATGACGATTTCTTTCTCGTGATTTTTTTTTTAATTAGAAAATCATCGAGAATACACATATTTGATGTGATGGAACACTCAAAATGTCATCAACATCCACACATGAGAGTTCAAATATGGATGTAAAAGTGTAAAAGTGTAACGCGTTTTAGGTACATACCTATTTAAGTATTTATGTAAGTACAATTACAATTACACAAGACAATGGAACCGTATATAACAAACACGATACTTATATTACATTTACGTCTTTATCTTATTGTGAGCTATTTAGCCAAGTTACAATAACAATATGAGGAAAGGCCAGCAGACGCCAGACTAAAATTACTATGAGGATTT
>JAIUND010002339.1:0-23249 GCA_034699125.1 Gisinianus flammeolus
AGAGAGAGAGAGAGAGAGAAGGGAAAACGGAAAAGAACAACATAACAAAAATGTACCTGTTATCGATTATAATTTGCCTCATTAATCTTCCTTCCCATATGCTCATTAACTGGATTGCGAACGTGAGCCTGTCACAAGATGTCTACGTCAACACCATCTCACTCTTCCTCTCTCTCTCTCTCTCTCTCTCTCTCTCTCTGTTCCTCATGTCCCTTCTCCAAATCCAAAGTCCCAATTTCACTATACGATATAACCACAAAGGTCAAATGGACGTTTTCCCAACTCTCTTTCTCTATTGTTTCCTTTGTGTCGGATTCTAATTGCATTGTAATGAAACTAATCTATAGCTACAAAACCACTTTCATACTTTCATTCAAATTTCGTCAAAAGACTGTTCACACACAGTCTACACAAATCATTTTAGATTCTCATTTTGATTTTGACTGACGTCCATTTACTCGCGCAAGTTTCACTTTTTGGCTTGTTCGCGTGTATTTGTGTGTGTGTGTGCAAATTGCACTGTATGTAGCAGTCTGCTACTAGCAGAAATCATTCGTGAAACATCTTCATGTCACATGTCTGCGCATTGTATTGGATTTTTTTACAGGGTTTTTATACTTGTGAACTTTTTTTTTTTTCGAACATTTTATTTATTGCGTGATTCCATTCTAATTCAATGAGTACAAGAAAGTCCTTGCACATGGAAAAGTTTCTCTCTCTCTCTGTTTCTCTGTTGAGGATCCAACAAATAAAATTTGATATTCGTACAAAGACAGTCAAATTGATGCGAAAAAATTGTCATGACAATTGCATCTGTAGCCCCCTCCCCCCCCCAAAAAAAAAACTCCACTCCAACTTGTCTCACCGCCCAAGAGTTCCACTCAAAGAGATTGTATTGAAATATTGGCAATGTAAAAGAAGGGTTAAAAGTAATAAAGGCAGTATCAGTCACAATAAAAGAAAAACTTCCAAATTTAATGTGGAAAACTTTAGCGGTGATTCTCATTTTTATGTTTGTAATAAAAAATCTTTGTACTTTATAGACAAGACTTTTTTTGCACACGCCAAAAGAAACGGATATGAAATGCATTGAAGATTTTTTTTTTTAATATCAAACATGCAAATGAATGCCTCCATGTATTTATTCCTCTTCGTAAGCCACAATTTCTATCCAATATATAATAATAATACAGAGAGGAAAAAAACCACAAATTGAAGTTGGTTTGTGAGTCAAAAAAATGAATAGAATTCTCACAAATTAGCTCCTATTTACCCATACTGATGAGCTATTGAATGATTTATGGAGCTGAGTCCTTGATTTGACGGGGACTAATATCCGCCTCTCTTTGTATTTCATCCAGCTGGACAAGTACACGAATCAAGTAGGGAAAAGGTTCATTCATCTCAATTACGAACAAATGATATAAATATTAAATAGAGAAAGTCCATCCAATTAAATATGGGATATGGAATCCAATCAAATCGAATCAAATTCCAGAGCAATAATAATTAATAATATGAGATAATTGACAGCTTCAGAGGGGAAAGAGAGAGAGGGAGAGAGAGACGAAGAGCAATTAAATACAAGAGGAAATTAATCGCCTGTCAAAATATGATTAACTGGAATTGTGATTCAGAGCAATTATTTTTGTAATTAATAGCAATTAAGGACTGGAGACGAGCCAGTCGTCACAGTCAGTGGCTTAGAAAGGAATAATAAAATTAATTGAATATAGATTAGACTACACGCTATTTAATCACTCATTGTCTGACATGGAGACGAGTAAGTATTGCATTAAATATGAAAGAAGAGCAACAATCATGAAGGATTTTAATTACGAAAAATACAAGTACGTACATGAATGGGCAGATGAACAACTAAGGATTAAGTTCGGGTGGAATATGGAAATGGAAATGGAAATGGAAAGCTACGTATACACGGTAAATATGAAGAGACAACTTGTAATTGTGTCATGTAATAATGTTGAGGTAAATTTCAGTGGGGAATTTCAATGTGAAGGTATATGATGAGATTTCCATTCTATATAATGGTATGTATGTAGAAGAAATGCAGGAGACGATAAAAGAATATCAAAAAGAATGTGGTCCTTTCTCTTTCTCTCTCTTGCGTCTTTTTTTTATGATGAGGGGAAGTAAAAGATTTGTGAAAATTACATTTCTTCTTCTTCTTCCATTCTGTCACCTTCAGTTGGAACTTGAGTCAGAGCGGAGTGTATATTTATATGTGTGTGAAAGTAGTTGTAGTAGCATTTGGAGTCAATTTGTTTTGTACATGTGTGAAAAAATGTGTGTGTGTAAGTATATATTTGTATATGTGTGTGTTCTATACAGAGTATCTACAATGCCATGGGAGAAGCATTGTCCCGTACTGGGGAAGCATCTGAGGCAGAAGAGTGGTTCAAAGAAGCCCTCAAGACCAAGCCTGATCACATCGCAGCCCATCTTACGTATGGAAAAATGCTTGCAAGAAATGTAAGTCAATTCTTCTCAATTTAAAGTTTCCCTGAGAAAAGGAGAAACCCTTAAGTTTGTCTCCGTGTGTGTGTGTGTGCATGGTGATGTAAAAAGTATCTTTAGCTTTCTCCTTCTCCCTCTCTTCCGAGTCTCTCATAGTTTTCCCCTACGTTTTCTCATACTCTTTCCTTTCTTTTCATCCTTTACATGAACAGTCTTAGCCCATAGTTTTTTTCCACCCATACTTTTGCACATTTTATATACTGTCGACTATACAGACTGTGAGGAGAGAAAGAAAGAAAGAAAGAAAGAAAGAAAGAAAAAAAGAAAAGAAAAGAGTGATTCCAAAACTTTTCCCCCTTTCTTTACCTTCTCTCTCTCCTTTTTTTTTACTCAAGAGCTATTCAATGAGCACAAATATTCAACTATTCAACCGACAGAGGAAATTCTCCACATTTCCTTCATTTAACTTCAAATTAAATTTTACCGGTCGCGTAAATAAAAAGGCCTGGATCCCACAAACACACTCACTCACACACACACACACTCACAAAATAATTCCTTTAGAAACTTTTAAATTTTACTCACATTTCAACATTTTTTTGTGTCAACTTGGTTGACATTCACTGGAAAAACCCTTTAATTTCAACTTTCTCCATCGTCTATTTCTATTTTCTCTACACAAAAACCATCGAGTTCAAACAAAACTGTTTACAAATATAATAAAACATTCATTTATCACGTTCTCTTTACACATACTGAAAACGAAAAACCCACACACAAACTAGTCCACTCAATTTTGATCATTTCCTGAGAAAATGTAAGCACCAAAAAAAGAAAGTAGAAAAAGTAGAAAAGTATTTAATGTGTGCATGTGTTAAGGAAGTGAGACAATTCGAGGAAGAAAGTAAGAAACAAATGACATTCAGCAGAATGTGTGTGGGTGTGATATTTTTTCATTGAGATTTGAGATCCCGTTCTATTTTCACAATAAACCTAACTAATACTCGGCCCACTGAATGTAAGTAGTAGAGCTTTGAACAATTTATTGATCTGGCAAGCTACAGGAAATATTAAATGGAAAGTTTGAAGAAACTAGACTAGAAAATATTTATTCGAGATTTGTAAGAGACTCAAAGAAGAAAGAAGTATAAAAAAAAGTATAGAAAGTCAAGAAAAAAGAGAGAGTATCGACGACTGTTTGTCACTCCAAGCAAAATAGAATGTTCTCAGTTCTCAAAAAACTTTACTGTATAGCCCTTCAACATCCAAAAAGTATTCATCTCGACATATATATAAATATAAGCATATAGCATTTAATATGATTTGAGACAAATGAATATGTGTAAACTACGAATGAAAATACATTTCTTTTCTCTCTTTTTTCCCCCTCCCTCACTCATCTATTTAGAAGACGCGATTGCTGGAGGCTGAGAGTTGGTTTCGACGTGCCAAGAGAATTGCACCAGCAGACGCCACAGTCTATCAACATTACGGTAAGAGTTTGAATCTTCAAAATATATATCTAAGTATAACCTGATGGAGAATGGAGAAATGGACTTGATGCAGAAATTGTTGTTCAGTCTCACTTGGAGAAATTGGCTTCGTTTTTAGTTTGATTACCAGACATTCTGATTGTCTATTCGTATCTGTATGAATACTATACAAATGTGTACGATATTTTTACTGTCACCGTGAAGAAAGAAGTTTTAGTTCAAGTTCAGTTGATTACTCAAAAAGCTCTCAAATGTTTATGATTGGAACAAAAAAATGAAGGAGGTTCACACAAATATTGTTAGTTGTCAACGAGTGACTTCTTGTGAAATGGAATTAGTATACACACAGAAATATTTGATTTTGACATTTCCTCGCTTGCAGGTCAATTTCTGGCAAGTCAAGGGAGACACTCGGAGGCTGCCGAGTCGTATGTAACGGCAGATGCATTGACTCCAAATGATTATGAGATCGTCGTTGGAGCAGCAAATGGCTTGAGGCAAGCTGGAGACAATTACATGGCAGAACTCTATTACGAGAAAGCTGTTGCTCTTCGGCCGCAGGTAATATAAATACACGCACACACATTTCTATACTCCTTTGACCTTTCCCAGTCGTATTACAAATCGTACTATATATTTTATATATATTTTGTCATCTACACGACATTTCCCCTTTACAAACTAACTATGTACGTATGTATGCATTTTTAATACAAATCTTTGACAGAATATTTTACACAAGTTCCATTTCCCCCATTTATTATGCATATGTAGTACAAAGAAATAAGGGATTTAATTGCCGACTATTTATGTTATATGTGTCTTTGTACATGTATGTTTTTTTTGGGGGGGATTGCTTTCTACAAAAAAAGATTAGAGATGCTCACAAAGATTGTGTGCAGTGTAGATTGTTTGGAACGTTTTCTACATAAGTGGGCTTCCTATAGAGAATGAAAGAAAAAAAAACAACCCCGACATTTATCTTTCTCTTTCTGTTTCCCATGTTAGCAATTCTAGAGTTAGCCAAAAAGAGAAAGCTTTGTGTTTTTTTATTATTCGTACATGAATTGTGACTACAAGCGAGGACGACTGTGTCTCTCTATGTTTTGGTTTTTAAGGAAGCACGCGCTCACATGAATTTGGGAGCAATTCTGCATCTGAACCGGAAATACCCAGAGGCTCACAAGAGTTATTTGACCGCTCTGCAGCTGAAACCGGATGATTACATGACTCTGGAGAATCTAAAAAAATTGTGTCAACTGCAAGGTCGACAGAAAGTATTACTTTTATCCTGTTCTCGAAGTGCAGAGGAGAAAGAGACTTCACATCCTCATCCTCATCCACATCCACATCCACAGACAAAGTCACAGTCACAGTCACAGTCACAAAATGTCGAGATGGCCAGCAAGTCGCAAGTCCTGAGTCAACTACAACACAAAATTTCCAAGTAGTCACTTGACATAGGGCTTAGGATAATGGACCAAAAAGATCCACTCAAAATCAGGAATGGATATGTGAGAACGACGATGCGTCTTTTTTTGTCAAGGGAGAAGGAACAGAACAAATAAACAAACAAGGCCATCGTAAATAAGCATTCCAAGGAAAAGAGCCACGGAATTCAGAATTATATATATATATTTTATTCAGTGATATCTTTCTCTTACTCTACAATATATATTATATTCTATTACATGTACTTATATACTGCTCAAAGCATCACGACGGAGAAAAAATCTCTGTACGATATTGTACACACAACATCATGTAGCATAAGCTTACCCACCACAAAAAAAACAAAAACAAAACAAAAAAAAACAAAAAATGTCACCCATAAATTAATTTCCCCTGTTGTCCATCATTAATTACCTCCTCTGTTAATTGTACTAATAAAAAAATAGTGTCCGAATTGTAATTTTACAACTGATTGTGAGTGATAGCTGGATATATTTTACATATGGACAACAGGATAATGAATTATATTATGATAAAAAAAAATCATCCCCGTACTTTTATTACTTTCCCTCATTCAAAGTATTCAAACCTGAGTGCAACTATTCCTAATTCAACTCCTATACCAACTAAATAATATATACCATATGATGTAAGGATAATGACAGATTTAATTGCAAATGGCTTACAGATATAACAACAATAACACAAAAATAAAAACTGGAACCGTTTGTTTGTGGTAGTTAAGTGCGACAAGAAACTCTCTCTGCCTATGAATATCCATGTTACTCTAGCATATCCTGTTTTGTATTTATGAAATGACAATATTCGTATACATAAATTAATGACTCCTGTACTCATCGTATTTATATCACCTCACAAACTCTTTCTCCCTCAAACAACAGGACAAAAAAACAAACTATTAGATTAGATAACTTCATACATTATAAGATATAAGCATCAGCTAAATACAAATATATATATATATATATATATACAAATATTATGTACATATGTACTTCATGTACGATTCATTCCACATTCACATTTACATTTACACTTACACTTGTACAATAGAATTTACATTTACAATTTACATTAGGATGAAAAAGTGGAGACGAAAAAAGGAAACAAGGATATACAAAATATATATATATATAACTTAATTGACGAAAAATACCTACTACTTGCTACATTTACATTATATAAATATACAAATAATTGATCTATTATGTACTGTACATACAAAATTACATACAAAATCTATATATTATCTATACATATAAATTATATCGTCTAAATATATATATATGTAACTGGAATGAATGTCAATGGCAATGGGTTTTGTCGCCTTTCAAAAATGGATGCTATTCTATGACTATGAATATATATATATATATAAAGAAAAAGTATATATATATTATGCTTTACATCATGTGACATCCTGTCTATTCTCATTCTTTTTTTAATATTTCATATTTCATTCCAACCAACCAACCGTCATCAATATTCATTAGGAAATCCCCCTTCCCCAAATCATCATTCATTCATTGTCTCATCAAATTATTTATTAATCCACGCATAATTAATTACATGTCTACAATCAACTCTTGGGAAATGAGTAATATCATCATATATGAAAATAAAAACTCCTGTACTCATTTCTTCAGTTTCCCTCAAAAAAAAAAAAAGTCAAAAGCCAACATCTGCTACATCAAAATCATGGAATAGTCACTTTACAAATTCATATGACGTTAGAAAAAAAAATTACAGCTTTATTCATATCTTGATTTTCTTTCTCGGTACGCTTGTGATGAAGATGAGAGTGAAAGTTCCAAGAGTTACAAAGCAAACAGTATGTAGTTTATATATTGTACAATTTATTATACATACAATATATAGCAAGAGGAGAAAAAGTTTCCCTTCCTTCGTCTCCCTCGTCTGAGCATATATAGCAGAATAAAAGCTAAGATTGCGAAAGGATTTTCCCTATCAACGAATCGTTCATTGAGCTCAATTGTGTTACCATAAGCAAACAAAGAGAGAGAGAGCGAGAGCGAGAGGAAGCGAGAGAGAGAGAAACAACTTGCAGTTTCCAGACTTAAATATTGGAACAAGAAACCAGAGAGTTGTGCTGATAGTTTGGACCAGTTGGTTTTGGCTTGGAACATGGAAGAACGAAGAAGAAAGACGAAAGTGAAAACTATGTACAAAACGTACAGAGACAAAGAGCGGAGAAAACACGGCGCTATAGAAGAAACTCAATTGCAACTACAACTACAAAGTGTACAAGACAATGGATGATATGTACAAATGCATGACGTCGAAGGATAGGAAGAATATACCGGTGATTATATAGAGGATAGAAGAAGGAAGAAGGAAGAAGGAGGGAGAGAAAGAGGATAATGGAGTTACCAGTAACCAGTTACGAGTTGTATACCACGAGTAGATGTTAACTTCACCCCATGGGCACCTATATTACTTATCTCTTAGTTTGGCAAAGTCCTTGTTCTCCCCAATTTTCCAATCCTCCTAATGAGTATTTCTGACTTATATTCCAGATTCCAGGTTCTCTACTCTTCTATATTTCTATTTCTAGATTGTAGACGGCTGGCTGTCTTTTCTGTCTACTATGTCTACTGTCTATCAGACTCTCGCTCTTCATTTGTTCAAAAACTTTTGTTCCTTCTTCCTTTCTTTGTACACACACACACACACACACACACGCACACACACATGGATGGAGAGAGAAATAGAGAGTGAAAGAGAGAGAGTATCCGTATACACTTCCCCAGTGTGTCCTCATCAATCCAATCAAAATAAATTATATGACTATCATACATTTCCGCTTGTCTCAACTCTTCAACTGCTCCCAATAGTCCACACTCCATACATCTTTCCTTTCACTCCTGCATAAAAATCCAAAGTTCCTATTCATAAGGTGTACGATATGTATCCGTACAGGGAATTATGAATATGTCTCTCCCATTCTTATTCTCAATGAAATAATAATATGGATCATAACCATTATGAAATTCACTCGACATCATCATCTATCTGAAGTGTAAGCGGAAATGAGACTGACTGACTGACTGACTACTGAAGCACTCCTACATGTTTCTTCAATTCCCATTGTCTAACTTCCAACTCCCAACATTCAACTCTCTCACTTTAATTAGTGCGTTTCATCCTTTTCAGTCTTTGTACAAGGTTTAGGAATTACAAACGATGAATTATCCTCACGAGTGTTAGTTATAGAAATTCTTACCTGCAATGGAGACTGCGGAAGAGAGAGAAAGAGGGAAAGAGAGAGATTGCGCGAGCAAAATCCTTCAACATGTTTTATTTATTCGACTCGGTATATTATCTATTTCTCCAAAGTATAAACCCTTTGAATTATTTAAAGTAAATGTGGACTTTTGTACTTTCCCATTCCCAAACTGCTGTTGACTGTATCCGTATAAAATGTACCCCTTACATCCCCGTATTCAGTATCACAAAGTACATTTGTTTAATTAATTTTTAAATAGAATTCCTCTCATTAATTTCTAACCTTTGCCATTCCCTCAACTTGTGCACTTTCATTAGATACCATGAGGATATAGATATCTTTATTGTTACTAAACAACTCGGGTAAATGCTCACGAAAGTGTGTGCACATCAAACAATCATTGAATGTTACACACACAAGTCATGGGATGGGATGCGAAAATAAATCCGGAGGCGATAATGGCCTTGAATGTTATTATCGTTTGTTTGTGCTCATTGGAGGGACTATCTGTAGTGTAGTGACATGCAGACGTGTACCACTTGGTTTGTGCCGTCGTTAGGGAGAATTCTTTTACAAGCGACTCTCGAGATCTCATTACGGTTCCTGATTGGACAATAGTTACCACCCATCCCTCTCCTTCTTTCCTTCCTTCCTTTCTTTCTTTCTTTCTCCATGTGAACACAACAGGAATGATAAGTGAGATGTGAGAAGTGAGCTGTTGGCAATCTTATATACCGAGTGAAAGTTTCAATTGAGTTGATTCTCATGTGAAGTGAAAAGAGAGGGAAAAGTCTGTTGGCGACCAACACCAAGACCAAAGCGATGTTTGATTTTGATTTTAGAACAGAATGCTGACTCAAGTGCGGGCAAATTTGAGACCTGTGTACATGGACACACACAGATAAGGACAAGGACAAAATAGAGGAGAGAATTGGTGGTCGGTCAACGGTGAATATGGAAGTACGAGAGCGAGAGTGCAAAAGCCAGGCTTGGATTACTGTGGAGCCAGTCGATTGAGAGAGAGAGAGAGAGAAATGTAGGTCCGTTACATTGGATACATATGAGTGAGTGAGTGCATGTCGTATGTGTGATGTTGTGTTGCAATGAAGAGAAAGTGAAATGAACAGACAATAAATGAAGATGGACAACGAGTTAGGAAGAGCATAGTGGTGGTTCGGTGAATCTTAAACCGACGGACTGTTCTCTCCCTCTCTCCCTCTGTACGCATTATTTGGGGCAATTTCCCTGGAGATTCCATGGGAGAGGGGAGAGAGAAAGAGAAAGCGAGGAATTTCCCTCGTCTGTTTTACCTTTTCTTCCCTTCCCTACTTCTTCTTCTTCTCCTCCTTTTCCTCCTCCGCCTCCTTGTTCTTATTTTAGAGAGACTTTTTTAGGATTGACTAAGTTAGCTGGTTTTTCCTTGAAAATCCTCTCTGGCAAAAGTAAAAGTAGTTGGGACGGTGGTACTCTGACGACGACGGCATCAACATCAGCATTTGAAATCGGCAATGGGGAAAGCAAACACAAAACATATAAAGCTAATGCATTACTTTCCTCCCTCTTATTTTTTCCTTCTCTTCTCTTCGTTTTCGTCTTGGTTTTTTTTCTTTCTTCTCTTTGGTAGTATTACGGAAAGTTGATGTACCCTGAAGCCCGAAACTCAGCTGGGATTCGAAATCAACATTGGGAACATCCATTCTGTCTTTCACCTCGCATCGTTTCCTTCAGATCCACAGGTTTATCTATCCCTATCACCACTCCCCAATAGTCCATGTAAGAGTCTACTTGAAACGGCTTTCCAGGCTTTCAGACCCAGCTTCACCTTCCCCTTTCCCTCTCTTTCCCTTTCTCTATCATACACGGGGAAAGGGAAAAGGGAAAGAGAAAAGTCAGAAAGTTTTCCGCATCCTCAATTATTTTTACCAATTCAACCATGAGTCCTACACACACACACACACACACACACACACACACACACACACATACAAACAGACAAACTTAATACTTATAAATACACGGGACTTTTCATTCAAGCAAAAAATGTTCCCTTCCTTCACGACCATCCAAAATCCGTAGACGGCATTCTTTTCCCCCAATAATCTATAACTCCCCATTTCTTCTTACTTTGATTCCTATTTCTACCTTAAAACTCACACACACAAAAACTCCCTCCTACTTTTTCTTTACTTGTACGTTTTTACTCATCTTCATCCCAGTTTTTTTTGGGTTTTTTTCATCTTGATGTTAGCCAATCCGAAAACCAAAAGCTTTCCCCCTGATTTTGTTTTGTTTTCAGCCTAACTGCCGGTAGCTTATAAAGACGGGTAAAAACACTACTTGGTAGTACTTTTGTTTATCCTCTTACGTCTAAAACTATATGGGAGAGAGAAAGTATTAAGAAAAATAAAAATAAAAAGACAAAATAAGTACAATCCTGGACCAGGAACTAACAAATCTCAACTTAGCCTTCCCCAAAGAGTGTTCATAAGCTCAAAATGACTTCTATTGGCAAACCAAGAGGACAATTAGTGAGGAAAATTGAGAGGAAGGGTCAAGTAGAGAGAAAGAGAGAGATTCTGCAAGATTCAAAGAGAAAGTCCAAGTGAGAGGAAATGTGTTTCTTTTTCTACTCAGTCTCATTCGGGCAGTCAAAGTACAAGGGGGAAAACAATAGAAATACACATAGAGAGAGAGAGAAAGGAATAAAAAAAGAAGCAAGATGTGTTTTATGTTAGAGGGAGCGGAGGTGGGAGGATTAAAAGGTGTAATTTTGTGTGTATAGGGCAAGTGGTCAAGAGCTCGCATAAAATGTAATGGCACCGCATTATTGCAAAAAGTGTACAAGGAGAGTCAGAGCCTCGCTTTCTCTCTCTCTCTCTCTCTCTGCAGGTACTTTATTTCTAATCCTGCATATACGGTGACCACTTTCTAGTGTTAGTGCTCACCCTTCTTTTTTTCTATAGGTATAACAAATACAAAATACGATAGCATGGTGTAAAAATGTGTAGGACTATAAAGGAATGTTCAAATGCAGAGATAGTGAGGATAGTGAGAATCCGTTTTTGTTTCTCTGTCTCTCTCCCATTTGCCCCCAACAAATCCCTCCTATAAAGAGTAAACCCAAGTGTTTCAAAATTCATGTACAAAAAAGCGTATAGCTATACACAACTTGTTTGTCCGTCTGTAAGCTGCTACGTTCAAATATAGAAAATATCGTAGAAGTACTCGGCAGGTTTAGATTCTCCATGTATTGACGGAAAGGATAGAACAAAGTACAGATACAAGTATGTCTGTGTAGGTTTCTCAATATGTATGTTGTATGTTGACAAAATGTAGATTTTGGAGAAGGAGAGAGAGAGAGAGAGAGACAGGATCGTGGCAATAGTCATAGTAATAGGAAATAGCGATAGAAATAGAAATAGCGTCGGCAATGGCGATGGCTTTAAGATTTTTGTTGCCTCTTCCTCCACCCGACTTTCTGTTCTGTTCTGTTCTTCCTTTGGCTTTGACTTTGACTTTGGCATTTGGACTTTGTAGAGGACAGCGAGGAACGAAGGGAGAAAGCGAGAGAATGGTGATAGGGAACTTGCTAAGCTACATTTAAGCAATTGAGCACGTAACGTCTGGTTCCTCAATGTATTTCAGGGACAAGTCGCCTCCATTTACAACTTTGCCCAAAGGTTTTCAATAGCAATTTTCTCCTTGGCAATGGAACAAAATGTCTGTTTTATTTGTCCATATTCACACAGTTAGGAGCCTCACGCGAAAAGAATACAAAAACTAGGAAACTGTCACGGATTTTTTTCCAATTCTCGCTTTTTTTCTCGTACTCTTTCTCTCTTTCTCTCTCTCTTGCTCTCCGTTCCCTATAGTTTTCAGTCTTTATTCGTTTTAGTCTCTCCCTCATCCCGTTTTTAGAGTCCCCGGATTCTGTATGGAAAGCAATGGGATTTTTTTTTTGGCAAGTATAGAAAATTCGAAGGAGTGTCAGAATGGGAAGAATTGGAATGGTGAGGAAAGAGAGAGAGAGAATATTCTGGGATCCCCTTTAATAATAATAATAATATGTAGTTTTGTGAACACATGCTCGTGACATTGATGCCGTTTATATCTGATATCAGTAGAACCCTTAAGTTTACATTTCTTACATCTCTTTTCTTTATATCTCTTACATTTCTCTGAGTGTGTGTTATGTGAATGTACATTTATATGGGAGTCTTATGAGGTTCATGGGAATTCTCTCTCTGTATTCTATATTCCCTCCATATAAATGCCCAACTTTCTACTTGTACCTACTTCTACCGGAGAGACTAAAGAGAGAAAGAGAAAGAGAGAAAGAGGGAGAGAGAGAGACTTTCTTTCTGGAGAATATTCAGAATCTCCTGCCTTTTACTTGTGAATTGACTTGAGTTTTCGTTTTAGTTTAAGAGATGGGCAATCATGAAGCGAAGGCGCACTGAGCACTTCCGACACTCGAATAAGCACTTGAGCATATCGAAACAATGGCTCACCATGCATACTAATCGCTACCTCCAACCATTGTTCATTTCTCCAGCGCATCCATTTTCTCACACTTTAGCTCCCTTTTCAACAGAACAGAGCGTCACCATATTTGCCGTCTCTTTCCTCCATTTCTCTCTTTCTCCCTCTCTCTCACTCTCTCTCTGTCTCGGTCTCACTCTGGCAAAGTTTCCTCACCACCCTTTTCCCTCCTAATGTACTCGACGCCAAGTGTATTATTCTAGTCCATTCACTTACTCCAACTGTTCGCATTGTCTTCTGGTCTTCAGATCTGAGTAATGTGATTCTTCAACTTCTCCTCCTCCTCCTTCACTTCCTTTCCCCACAATCCATCTGCCAACCATCCATTTCCACACAACATTGTGCATATATTATGCAAATGGTCATCATTCTACTTCATCTTCAGTCTCCGTCTCCTTTTCCGTCCGTACAATCTCAAATAATATTATTCAACATGCTTTATAATTTTTTATGCTCTTGCCTTGCGACAAATGTCAGTATCTGTACAGATAGACATAGAAATAGACTTTTTTTATGGCAACAAAGGAGGAGTCGACGAGGAGGGAATTTGTTGGAAACCAGTTGGGAATTTGGTGTGGGGATTGTGTGGAAGGTTGTTGAGTTGAATGCAATTTGGAAAATAATGAATGACAAGTGGAAAATGGAAAGGGGAAGGGAGAAATTTCTCACAATGAAATGAGTCAAATGAAATTTCAAATACATTTTTAGTATGAACATTGTAGTCGGGGTGTAAATTTTGATGGTGTCTGACAGACACTGTCGAAGCTTCTTATTTTATTTTATTGTCCTTTCCACAGCCATTGCGTCTGCTCATACTCAAAAGACAAAGCAACAAAACTAAAAGGTAAAAAAAAAATGAAGGTGAAATAAGAAAAAAGTAAAGCACTTTTCCTGAAAAGAATTTTTGTGGTGTACGATATTGGAAGTTGGAGAGCTAGAGATGAAGATTGAAGGTACAAAGTACAAAATATTGATATTGACAAAATACATAAATTACAGGATCTGTGAGAAGAAAATGAGAAAATGGAGTCTGAGGAGAATGAAGAAGAAGACGAAGAAGGAGAGGGAGAAAAATCCTCATAAAAATACACACAAAATATAGGAATGGAGCAGAAAAAATCATGATGTGATATGATAAGGACGATATGGCTTTCAAAATAAGAATAAGGAGAGAGACAGCGAGTGAATCAGACTTAGCTCAGATTGCCATTGCCAATGCTGTTGTGGAGTCGATCAAAAAAAACCTCATTTCGGTTCCACTGATACGTACATATGATACAGGAGGGGGGTTGAATGATATACACAGTGTACACACACACACACAAAAAAAAGCTCCATGGATCCCGAAAAAAATTCATTTGGAGCAGAGAAAGATGATGTTTGTTATATCGACAGGGAGCTCTGGAACTGAAACTCGGGCTGGAAGTGAAAAGCAACAGCAGCAGAGAAAGAGAGAGAGAGAGAGAGAGAAACGAGACGAGTTTGTTTTTCGGGTGGAAGCGACAGTAAGAGAGAGAATCGAGTCGTCTTTTCTTTTCAAAGCCTTTTGCTTGTGGGATTTTCTTCCTATACAGATATAGGTACACGTAGCTATAATTTTGTATATTTATGCATTCGACGGCAGACTGCATACACTCCACAGAGAAAGGCATTGTAAAAAGGAAATTTTCATTTTATGCATATCTGTACGTAGCTTTTGTCATGTCATGCTATGCTTTCCCATTCCCTCCCTATCGCGTATCGTATTTGGGCTCTTCATAGTGTGATTTTGTCCTCACTCCTCTTTCCTTCGTACCGATAAGCCCCATGAATGAAGTTTCACACTGCCTTTTCACTCTCTCACTCTCACTCTCACTCTCACTCTCACTCTCACTCTCACTCTCACTCTCTACTGGAAAATTCCATGAGAAACTTTGCTATTTCCGGCCGAAAAAAATTTCATTTCAGTTTATTTATAGGTTAAATAATACTCTTGCCCTATCTCTTCCTCCACACTCCCTCTTAACGTCACATTTATTTATGAGAACGGTGCAGAGTCGGAACATTTGAGCTTCCCTCTCTCTCCCTCTCTCTCTCTCTCTTACTCACTCTCACTCTTCACTGATATTTTAGCTGTATAGTCAAATTCAAAATCCTATCAGCTATCAGCCACCCCAAGCTTGCCCAAATAAAAAATAAACTCGTGATACACAAAAGCCCAAAGCCCCCTTCTTCTTCGCCAGTCCGTAAAAAAATTCAATTATTTTTTCAAAGTAGTCTACAAGTCCAAAGTCTTTGTCTGTGAGAGCAAAAAATATCCTCTCTCTCTCCAGATTTTTCATTTTCAACCGGGCAAATTTTATTCTTCATTGAATTTCCATACATAAATTATAACTTTCTATGACAAAACAAAATAATGGACTTGGGTATTTTTTTTTTGTACGGTGTTAAATAATAATATTGAGGAAATTGAAATGGATCAAGGGAAAAGTGAGAAGAGGGAACATTGTAAATTTATGAAAAAAGAGAGAGAGAGACACGAAGGATTTTCTTAAGGAGAAAATGATGGAATTTTGTAATAAAGTATAGAAAATTGTAATGGGATTTCCTGGTGACGTGACTGAGCATTGTTGCTTCGTTCGTGAAGACTCCAACAGAACTAATGAAACAACACTTATGACAACCCGCTTTGTTCGACAAAGCGAACATTCTCCATTTTACATTCCCTCTCTGTAATATTCTACACATTGAATTAGTCTCGTGGAGAAAACTTTCAAGTTTAGTTTTGAATAGAAGTTAGTATAGAGCACGGAGAAGGAAGAGAAAGTTGTGAGAGAGTAAGAGAGAGAGAGTGTGTGTGTACTCCCTGGAACTCTTTCACTAAAATTTCCAGTTTCTTCCCCTTAGATTTTCGCCTTCAAATTGAATCCAATTCTCCAATTTGCAGTCAAAGTCAGAGTTAAAGTCAAAGCCAAAACTTCTCCACAAAACTCTCGTGTGGACTCGCAAGGATAAGAAGAACGAAGAAAGGAAAGGAAGAGAAAGTGAAAGAGAGAGAGAGAGAACTTTTCAAACCACTAAAACTAAGTCAAGTCATTTATCTACAAATATTGTTTCAACTTGGATTTGGATTTCATCTATGCGGACTCATACAATAAATCTTGAATCAGAAACTCGACATGGAGTTGTCCAAGAAATATACGCAAGACCGCAACAAATCACTCATTTGTCATTTCAAACTGAATGGTTAATCGGTTCCATGGAATTGTGTTCCCCCCACTTTCCAGTTTTCCTTGTCCATATGTACAGAGCGTTCTAGAGAATTCCAAGAAATTTCTCACTCAGATCTCACAACATCTCAAATAACTAACTCAATTCCATTGAGGAAGAAAAACAGAAACGAAAATTAAATGATGGAATGCTTTTCCTTTACGGATTGAGAACAAAAGAGAAAAAAAATGGTAAAGGAATTATCAGAGAGAGAGAGAGAGAGAGAGAGAAAGAAAAAAGAAAAACTTTTAGAGAGTAATTGCAAATTGCTGGATTCTAGATGCTGGATTTGTGAAAGGTTTTTTCCTTTTTCCTTTACGAAACAAATGATTGTGTGAGAGAGAGAGAGAAAGAGAGAGGTTCACATTTGGATCTGGATTCGCATCGACAGTAATGACCAAGAAAGTGAGAGAATTGGCAAGAGACGAGGTGGCCTTGTCGGCAAAGAACGAGTATAAAATCCGAAAGACCACGGAGGAAGAAGAAAAAGAACGTGGTGATGGTTGAAAGGGTAATTAATTTTTTCTGGGTCGATGAGGGATGTGGATAATTCAATAGATTCCACAATGAAAAAGATGGACTCGCACTCACCCAGCTCCCACACACTGGAAAAATGAAGTCTTGGAAGTTGTAAAGTAAAAAAAAAAAAAAAACGTAAAGAATTTTGCAAACCACAAAACTCCAATTCTCTCTCCATTTCTTTCTCGCTTTTTCTTCCAGTAAAACCCAAAGAGAAAAGAAAAGGAAAAAGAGGTGATGGAGCATTAGTCAATCGTAAATTAAATTTCCGACCATAGTCAATGGAAGCTTCTCTCTATTATGTGAATGCACATATCGTACACATAGATTTTCTGCAGCAGCACAGAGAAACGAGACGACAGAGGAATAAAAGAGAAAAAAGGAGGGAAAAAGAAAGAAGCGTATAAGAAAAACTCAGCTTGAGGCTTCTAAAACTTTCAAGACTCGGACTTTGAGGTTTTCTCTCTCTCTCTCTCTCTCTGGATTTTCTTCGTCTATGTATTGGTGAAAAAAAGGAGGGAAAGGGGAGAAAGTACAAAGTACAAAGCCCGCGCCGTCACGTCAAGACTATAATATTTCTCCACTGTTGCACGTACACTCAAGAAGGACGGATGCAAATGGAGGCAATATGTACGTGGAGGCACTGGAACAGTTTATTGGCATCGTTAGTCCTTTTCGCTTTCTCTTTTCCCTTCGTCATTCTCTCTCTCTCTCTCTCTTTCTCTTCTCCTCTGTACTTTACTCGAGGTTCGGTTACTCCAAAGTAAAGAGTAAAAAGAGAAGAATAAGGAGATGACGATTGTACTGAGAGAAAAGAGAATAGAATAGTGTGGTATGTGTAAATGAGGCGCGAAAGAAGGTTGGACCGTTCCGTTTGTCAAAAGAGAAATCCCGTGGAGAGAGAGAGAGGGAGAGAGAGAGAACTTGGCACTTCACCTTCGTCCTAGTCCAACTCGTACCATAGTCCTAGGGAAATGCAGCAGCTAGAGAGTGAAGATCTTGTATATGGCGACGCAAGTTACACTGTGGTTTCTCATTAGTACTTTCTATCCTCGATCCTCACCACCTCGCATCATTTTCTTCACTTTTTATTGCATTTCGACACACAAGTCGAATGGCAATTTGCCCGACGTTCCCACCCCTCCCGCAAGCCTAGCTCTCGCTCTCTCTCTCACTTTCCTTCTTCTTCTCTCGTCCCTATCTCATTGTAGTTTGCCAGAAGTAGTTTTCAAAATACATTCTTCTCTCCTTTAGTTTCGTTTTTCGCCTGTACATGGTGGCGTAGATTACGAGAGAGAAAGAGATGGGGAGAGTTGGTGAGTTTGTGTGTGTGTGTGTGTGTGACGGCATTGCCAACATTTATCGGCTTCCCTTGACCTCCGGGACTGGAGAAACTTGATATTTGGTAAACCTATTTCGAAGTAGGAGAAGAAGAAGAATCCGGAAGATGGTTGTCTTGGGATGGACGGTGAAGACACAGCGACAGGGCGACAAATGTGAATTGAGTCGCCTATTGGCTACTATGACTTTTCTCCTATCTCTCATTCTCTCTCTCTCTCTCGCTCTCCCTGTCTTTGCGTCGGACTATCGTTGTGTACGTGTCTGTCTGTTAGTTGACTTGAAATAACGTTCGAGACACTTGTGAGGGGATAACCCAACCAACCAACCAACCAGTCGAGTCTCCTCATAGAAACTGAAAATCTCCCTTTTATTGCTTTACTTGAGGCTATATATTTCGTCTCCAGTCATTTCTAGCTTGTTTCCTCTTTTTTCTTCTCCCCCCCGCTTTATATGACTTCATGTACAATTTATGAAAAGTAAAGTCAATATTCCAATTCCACGTATGTGCATGGCATGAGGATGTTGAGTATGAGTTTAAGACGGAACTAGTCAGAGAGAGTGTGTAGTGTGTATGTGCAGACAGATCGCCCCTTCTTCTTCCCCCTGCCCTGCCTTGCCTTCCTTTTCATTTTATTAAGAGAGAGGGAGAGAGAGAGGACATGGGACATATTCCTATGTACATTGTGCATCTTCGAGTCGCCCAATTTCCCTTGGAAACGACTTGAGTAGCAGTAGGATGCCTTGAGTGGAGGAATTCCTCTCTCTTTCTCTTTCTCTCTTCACGTCTACATCTGTGCGATATCGCATAAAAATCTCTTGCTTTATATCCAATGACATGACCGAGATTGGTTGGCAAAAAAAAAACTCGAGGAATAGGAAGGATACTCAGATAGAAACCCTCTTTTGCTCTTACATACAGAATATACGATATGTAGAGCCAAGAAGTGATGGGACACACACACCGTGCCGTACCATGTGCCACCACCATACCAATCCATACTCGGAACAAATGTAACGTATACAATAAGAAGCAGACGAAGAAAAAGAAGACGACTTCAATTTCAGTTCGTCTTTCCTGTCGACTGCTTTCTCTCTAAACCAAAACTACGAGCTCTCCACTACCTCATTCCACAATGGGGAATGACTGAATTCGAGTTGCAGTTGTAGTATGTAGTATGTACTATGTAGTAGCAATGGAAATGGCAATAGAAGAATGAGAGTTGTATGGTTGTGTTCTTGAGATTTCTCTCTCTCTCTTTCTTTCTCTCTCTCTCTCTTGCTGAATGTTTCTACAGGAGAAAGACGAACCTCCTTTATCCATCCCTTTACTCTTCTTTTCCAATCCAATTTCATGTCTCGTCCGCTCAATGTTAACTCACACACTGGCACTAGAGCAGTGTACAAGTATTTTGTTCGTGTCTGTTTGGGAAATTTCTTCGTCACACATATTTTACACATGTCTTCCGACTTGTTTCTCTCTCTCTCTCTCTCTCTTTCTTTCTACATACACAAACGCATATACACGCACCAACACACACACATACACACAATCTTACAACAAACCAACATGGAAAATAATAGAAAACAAAAAAAAAGAAGAAAATTCTCATACGATATTAACCATTCAAATTTCCTCCTGTCGTCATGTTTCTTCTTTTACGACCATGATTCCAATTTCTCAGGCGTCTCAACTCTCATCCATTTCCCTAAAGTCTAACGGGAACACACACACATACACACAAAAGATTCACGGACACCCGCACTCCACAAAAACAACATCTAAATGTCACATGTTCATTTCGACAAGTGCTCGTAAACTGTTATGTAAAGTCAACGTTAAAATCTCAATCCGTGAGTCTAACTTTTGAACAAGGAAAAAAAAACCTTCGTCTTCTACCGATATCTTGAATGCACTTTTTTATTTTGAGGTATTTGACTATTTTATATCTCCGCACACTCCTCCTGGTGTGTCTTCAGTTTCATGGCTGGAGAGGAAAGTGTCGTCTTACCGTTAGTCATAGATCAACGACTCGTATTTTATCCCTTTGACAATCCATAAACATATATACTTTTCCCTTCACTTTTCAAGGAAACCTTTAGTTTTTACGCAATCTTAATGATATGAAAGATATCTGAGGAGTTCAAACCTTTAGGAAGAACCTTTAGGAAGAACGTGCAAAGAAAAGAAGGAAATAATGGTTCTTCTTCACCTTCCCCACACGTTCTCGTACCGAGCTCAAGGTACTTTACCAAAAACAAAAATGTCGATGCTTTGTTAAGGAAAACGAAGGAAAAGTAGCAATAACCAAAAACAGGAGCATCAAGGAAAGAGCAGCCATATTTTACTGTAAAAATTGGAAGGTACAAAATATCTATCATCGGTTTCAAAATTCTCAGTTTGAAAGAGATTTCCTTTTTTTTTTTTGCTCAAAATCCAAAAGGTATAGAGAACATTCAATGGAAATGAGATCCAAGAGTTTTTTCTTGGTTTTTAGCTGGAGGTGAAAGTCGCCTGATAACTTTCTCTCCAAAAAAAAACAAATCTGATTTGGAAATGTATTGAAATAAAAAATGCGTCTTTCTTTTTAGTGCATTGTTTTTACTCTTGTCCTTTCAAAATAAGACAACCAGAGAAGGAGAGAGACAGCGAGAGAGACTAAGAGAAAAAATAACAAATTGCTTTACGTACTGTGCTGGAAAAATCAATTGGTTGGATCTTGAGATGTCATGTTGAGAGTTGAAAAGTATATAGAGACAGTGAAAGCAGTCTGGAAAAAAGTGGAAAAAGGTCATAGACGGAAATTGGACTGTTCAGAAACCGTAAACCGTAAATACGAATATAGATGATGGGGAAAGAGACAGAGAGAGAGAAAGAAATAACTGTTTTGATGGAAAGGTGGATCTGAGCAGAATGATATTCAATTTGGAGAGCCGGACATCAGTGGAGTTTGTATTTTGATACAAGTGCCTCTGGATATGGATGTAGAAAGGAAATTGACGTTCTTGATAAATACAGAACGAGAAAGAGAAAGAGCAAAAAACTTGACGGTGATGGAAAGAGGAGAAAATTACATCTTGAAATGAAAACAGAGTTGAGTTGAGACGAAATTAAATTGATGATGGAAAACGTAGAAAATGTCATGAAGAGAGAGAGAGAGAGAGAGACCAATGGGAAAAAGAATCCTCAATTGAGACTTCCCACGCACACTTGCCTTTGTATTCCACGAGTATTCCTTGAAATTTCTCAAATGAAATTGCCAATTGTCAAGACGAGAAAAAATCTTGAAATGAGACTCAAAGTCTCTCCCAGTCTGACCCGAACTCATCTTTCCATTTTCAATTGTTTTAAGTTTGAAAGGATAGCAGCCGATATATTTTCGTCAAAAAAAATAAAAACTCGACAAGATTTAATAAGGAAATAAGAGATTGTCGTCAAATGATTCAATTAAACTATGTATTTAAACATGAAAGGAAAAACTAAACTAAAACAAAGTACAGTAATCTTGTATTTTTTTAGAAGTAAGAAAGAGAGACGAGGGAATTTGATGTGTCTAAAATGACTAGATGATGTCCTTTGTGCAATAAACTCTCAGGTTGGTTTACTATTTGTTGTCCCCGGCTTTTTCCTGTTTGTATATGTACACATTTTTTTTTTTTTTTTTGAAGAATGAGTGGATAAGGATGAGAGAATATTGTACAGTTTTATAGCATTCCTTCGACCCAACTGGAGCATCCACTGGGACAACTTTTGGTCTGTCCATCAAATTTACAACCCGTGAAAATCCTCTGTTCCGTGACCACAAACCTAGCACATTTACCAAAACCCAAAAAAACACAGTACAACCTCCAGTTTCTCTCTTCTTTTTTTCAAAACTGATCATGAGATCATTGGGGAAACTTAATGGAGCAAAGTACGTACTTTTTTTCTCCTTTATTTTTTCTCCCTCATTTTTTCCAGCTCTCTCTCTCTCTCTCTTTCTCTTTCTCTCTTTCTGGACTCAGGACACAAAATCCTGGTTCTCACAGACTCGGACTCAGACTCCAAGCTCTCTCTGAGCCTGCGACCCAACAGGGAAATCAAGAAAAATCCATGAGGAGCAAGAGAGAAAAACTCCGGAAGAAATGCAATCGAGAAAATGTCAGTGTAGCAAGTAATTATTTTAGAAGAATGCGTCTTTGTCATTGGTCATTGGTCGTTTGAGTGAAATACTCTAGTTCCCCAGGAAAAACCACCAGACTTTATTGTCTATTGTCTATGGCCATCGATATTACTTTCCCCGATTTATTTTCTCCCTCGTGATATTTAAAAGCGATCCATAACTCAGCCCACAAAACAGATTTCTCCATCATTTAACCATGTAGCCAGAAAGATTCTTTATCTCTTCCCTTCTCCTTCTACTTCTACTTCTACTTCAGGTACTACAAAAATTATACCAACTAAAAGAATACTATACACTATTTAAAAAAACCTAAGGAATATGTACAAATTCGTTAGAAAAATGCGATTAATTAAAAGTAATGGTGTTTTGTTTTGTTTTGTATTTATCTAGTTGTTGAAAAAAAGGACTCTGCTCTCTCCAGTCCGTGGAATAAATAAAAACAATTTGGAGGATTCTGTACAGACACAGACGCAAGGAGACAGGAGGATGTCAAAGTCAAAGGATGGAGATGGAGAGAGAGAATGTGTAGTTTTTTCCAGCTGTTGTAATATAATGTAGTGTAATGTAATGTAATGGGATATCGATATCAGTACGATTAGAAAGGAAGAGTCCCTTTGCTTGATTCTGACGGGGAATGTGCTTGTATATATCTAATATCTATACCAGAGATGAGCATTGGGATGGGATCGTCCCGATCCCATGGTCCCATCCCATCCCGAACTCGGGATGGGATGGCTAAACGCCAAC
>JAIUND010002340.1:0-23237 GCA_034699125.1 Gisinianus flammeolus
TGACGAACAATAATGTCGCTTGACCCAAAGTTCCATCTCTAATACTTTGACCTCCAGAGCAGGTCAACTCGGACAAAAGAAATTAAAGAAAACTATTATAGTTCGTTTTTGAACTTAACAGACGATATACAACTTTTACTTTTACCTTCGGAGTCCCATATGAAAATTCTGGCATTCTGACTTGGACAAATAAAGTAGCCTATCCCCTCCTTGAATCCATGCATGATGATGTAAGTGTGGTTATATGTATGTACATGTAGTGTTACATTGTGACATCAATGGGCAATGAACTATAGCTCAGCTCAATAATATGTACAGAATATTGTCTGTGATCTCTACGTATGTATATCGTAGAATCCCATTTGTGGAAGGCGGGGGGAGGGGGGTCTGTCTGCCTGGAGGCTGGAGGGCGATTCCCCCCTATCAGCTGACAATGAGTGAGAGTGAGAAGTATATATTGAAAATTCTAAACAATATTTTTGTAAAGAAAGAGCACGAGGAAGAGAGCTCTGAAGCTCCAAGAGAAACAACAGTCTTACTATCCCGAAAAATATTGGAATAAATGACTATGAAAACAACAGCACATGGAGACTTGATGCTTAACTGACGAGACGCAGTCAAGTCAAGATCCCGAATCCATATATTCCGACAAAAAAAAAGAGACGAGTAAAAATAGGATATATTTAATATTGGTGACAGACGAATTCCTCAAATTCCATATAGGAAAATAACGCGTTCCCAATTGTCTGTGGGGAATTGTTCAAATTAAAGATTTCCCATTGCATCGAATTGCATGAAAATTGGGATGAATATGAATATGAATATGACTATGAATGTGCCTACTATGGTCTATGTATGAGTATGAGTTGGTGAATCCCAATTTGAAATTGCAAATCCAAACTGAAACCGAAATGTAAAGAGTGAAAGAGTCAAAAGAGTCAAAGGGGAAAGACACTTGAAAAATATGATGATATTCACGTTTTTTCATCATACTTTCAGACTTTGTACTCGCCTCAAGAGTGAAGATCTGAGGACCTTGGACAAACACACGATATGACTAAGAATTATATTGTATCGATGTTATTTTCTCTCTCTCTGTCTCTGTCTCGCTCTCTCTAAAACTAACCATAATACTTTGGAATATTCTCTATTTCTAATATTTTGTTCAGAGCTCGTAGTTTTCGTGGGTTTTCCTCCATTCTCAACATTCTCAAACTCGTTTTCATTTTCATTTTTACATGACCTGCGTGAAACTTAAGACAGGCAGAGAGAGAGAGAGAGAGAGACTGAGGACTGAGAGACTCGATTGTGCAAACAGAAAAGCAATTCATTTTATTGCCTCTAGTCATTTTTATTACGTACTCTCAAGTATCTCCTATGAACATTAGCTATATTTTCATAAAACTCTGACGAAAAAATGTGTTTTTCTTTTGCTCTCTTTCTCTCTTCTTACACTCTGGAAAATTTCCCCTTCGTCTCTTTCTCTTTGGCCTTCTCTTTCTTCATCTTATTTGTCTATTCCTCCTTTTTTCCATATTCCAACTGATATTTTGAAAAATATTTTTAAAAGAAACATCAAGAGAGTTTTCCAAATGTTTACCGTTCACTATCAAATATCCAGAGATACATACAGACACACAGGAACTTTCCCCTCATCTCATCTAAAACTATGCAGGAACGAAGCATCTCTCTGTACTCTTCTCTCTCTCTCTCTCTCCCTGTTTTCCCTCATGTCTGTCCTGAGTACACTCAGACAATCTTGAGGGGAGAAAGGCAGAAATTTATTAAAATACGGAGCGAGTTTGAAAATGCAATTAAAAACAATCATTTTTATGACGTCCTTTTAACCTACTTTTCATGTTGGGATTTTTATAGCATGGATTGCCAGGGAAATCAATGGAATTCTATTATGAATGAATATCTGTGAAAGGAAGGCACGGGAAATTGTATAGAATGTGAAAAAATAATGCTGACGAAGACGAAGAATGTGAATGAAGAATTAAGGAAAAACCATTGTACGAAAGAAATGAACTTGGTAATTAATTTTAAGTTGTTGTTCTCTTGTTTTCTCCAGTCCGGCTTGGTTTTTTTTTTAGGTTCTGTCAAGTTTCCATGTTGAGTTGACTGTTGACATTGTGGACGACTGTTGAGTGTTGAGGAGTTGTTGTTTTTGGTTGGTTGGTTTTCTTTCGGGTGGAATTGTTTATATTAAAGAGAAGTATTTAAAATGAAAAAAAAAAGGTATTTGCTTACCAGATGCGCTGGAGGTGGTCACTCCGAAAATGAGTATGGCCAAAAGCCAGAGTCCAACCCATAGCCTTGGTCTCATGCCCTTCTCAGGGCTAGGGCAAGGGAACAGCTTCCTTGGCCCAATACAAGAGACGGAGGCAAATAAGATGGACAAAACCCACGAGTTTCCAAAGCCCACTAATTGTGACTTCTATTTGGGTGGCCCAATCATTTTTTTACAATTGAGTTTGTTTGGACAAAGGACAAAAGGACAAAAAGGGACAGGTCAAAAGGTAAATAGGATGAAAAAAAAAACAAAAAAAATTTATATAATTAGTATAATTAAATTGGAATTTTCTTACGGTTACGAATTCGATTACGACTGCTAGATTTTTGTTTACACGATGTCAATCGTATAAACAACTCCTTCATTTCCTTCATTCTCCATCATAAATATGTCAACTTTTATATTTTTTGCACATGTACGTAGGAAAATTGCAACAACTATATATATTTCACGCGATTTTTTCTTGTCACTCATTCGTTTCAAATCACACAATTTAATTTGGATGCTCGTCGAATTTTGGGGGAGGATCTCCATAAATATCTCCAATAAAATTGAGTAATTTCCATTATTCTCGGTTCTTTATATTTCAATTTCAGTATCCGCATTCATAATAAAATCATATATTTTCATTTGAAAAGAATATTTCCACAATAAACTTTATTATTTGTTAATAGTTTTGTACACATTTTGTATGGATTCAGAGTCTGAATCTGAGACGGTGCATAATTTTTTCTTTTCTTTGGTCCTCGATCATGCTTCATGACCGAGAGAAACGGGATTTTTTTAAATCCTCAATCCAATAAATGACAAATTCCTAATTTTCTCGTTTAGTTGCATTCAAAAAGTGAGCTGAAGGATTCCAGAGTTGAATAAATGAATAAATAAACTTGTTGAGAATCGCCCACTTGTTTCACATTCCCACTGACTGATGAGATGAGAGGAAAAACGCGAGGAGTCCTTTCCCACGTCGACTACTCCTTCTATAATAAATCCTTACAACAATCTGTCATGTTAAATCTCCGACTGGAATTTGAGACTGAAACAACTCTGCAAATGGCCATAGAAATTTGACAGAAAGACAAGTCCACACAGAAGAGGAAAAGGTAAAAGAGATCCAATCTGCTGAATACATAGGTTTTGTCCTATTTTATTCTCAGGCTTGTTCCTCCTGTTCCACTTTTTTCCTGATCATCCTGAGAATGTCAACACCATACCGAAAAAAAACACGTGTTCAATCCTTTTATTTCCTTGCTCGTAATTTCGACAGTTGGTAGTTTCAAATTCAATTTGTAAATTCTCCTTGTTCATCATTTGTCAATTATCATTAAATTTTCATACATTACGATATGAATAACTTTCATGATTTAACTAGACTTTGGCACGTTCCCCATTTTTTTATTTTTTGACAAAAGTTGTATTTTGACTTTTGAATTTCAATGTATTGAATTTAAAGAAGGTTTTCCTTGTTTTGGAAAGTTTAGTCCGGTCTTTCTCTCGCGTTTGTGATTTTATTCGTTACATTTTGTGTCAAGTGTGTGTGTGTGTAAACGGGAGATTTTTGACTTGACAATTTTTTTGAGATTTGAATGTTTAATAAATTCAAAAAAAAAAAAACTTTCAACTTTTGTTTTGTTGTCTTTTGAGGCTGACGGTAGTAGTCTGTCGTCGGCGTGAGCTCAGTTGAGACGGAAAGTATGGAGAGTATCTGTATTGTGTGTGTGTGTGTGTTATTGTAAATGGTGCTCGTGTTCTCCTGTTCTCTGGTTATAGCTCATAGCTATTATTCCGATTCCGAGTGTGTACGAGTTGCAATACAAGAGAGAGAGAGTTTCACTTGGCATTCACGAGATTCACAATAGAATTATATAAATTTTGTACACACACACACAGAGACACACACAAAACACAAACACATGGAGATGGAGAGAAAGAACAGAGAGAGCCTAGAGCACAGACGGTGAGTTGAGAGGTCTCAGCCTCAGTAACTCTCTGACTTTTCCTTATGCTCTTTCTCTTTCTCCACTTTCTCGTCCTCTCGTCCTTTTTTTTTTACTTTTTTTTTGCCGGGGTGAATGAATTCACCAGCTGCAACATCACAATTCTCACCGACCCAACAAAACTTTCTCGTAAACTCTAGACGTTACGAGTTACGAGGAGAAGCACAAGTATTACAAACACACACTAACACAGACACTCACACACACACACACACACCATCAGGCCAGACGACTTCTTAATAATTTTACACACACATTCTCTCTCTCTCTTTCACTCCTTCCTCAAACAACTTTCACCTCTTGCTCTTTGTACTTTTTCACTCTCTTCCTTCCTTCCTTTCTCTTTCTTTTTCCTTTCCTTCTTTATTTCGTGTTAGCTTTGGCTTTTAGTAGGAAATATTGTTATTCTTTATAGGTATACAATACCAATATTTTCTCTCAACATTTCCATTCCATTATCTTGGAATCCTTCCCCCGTCCACTACATTTTAATTTGTACTCATTTCCTTCCTTTAATCCACAATGTACCACCATAGTCCTTTTTCAATTTCTCTGTCTTTTGTCTCGTCTTCTGCATTCCTTGATTTGTTTGGTAAAAAAATTGAAAATCTCAGATTTTTTTCTCACAATATTCCGTGTTAGAAACAAAAGGAAAACTCAGACAAAAGTAGTCACAATTCCAACCAGGAAATTTATGAGTGGCTCGTTGGTTTATTTCCCAATTAATATTTTTTTTTCTTTGAACTAAAAATACAGGAGATGCAAACAAATACAAATTTGAGTGTTAAATGTGTACACAAAATCTGGTTTTTAATTTCCACACTTTTTTCACATTAGAGATTGTTCGTGTGTGGAGGACAAGAGAGAGAGACGTTGCGTTATCCACCGCCCGATCCAAAACTCAAACTGAACGGAAGAAGCGAGCGAGTTGAGTTGAGTGGGGTGACACAACAGGGAGAAATACACACACACACGAAATTCCTACTCCAACGGAACGCAGGGCAAACAGGAGAAAACGGCCGACGCGAAAACGCTTGTCACGCTCAGAAATTCTATAGTAAAATTGTACAAAGTGAACTCAAACACTTTTTTCACTCGCTCTTTCTCCTTTTCTCTCTTTCTTTCTCGCTCCTCTCATCCATTTAACTTACACACTTGTAATTTTTCACTGTTTCAACCCGTCAAAATATTTTTATGGCACAACAAAAGCAAAAGCAAACAAATTACGAAAAATCCCCGTGTACAGATTTCATTTCAATTCCCTAAAATGAAATTCCGTCCAAAAAAAAAACAAAAACCCTTTACAAGATTTCTAAAATAAAGTGGAGGTGGAGATTTGTTCAATAGTCGTCATGGAGTTGGGTGAAAATATATAATGATAGTAATAATAATAATAATAATAATAATACGATCATTGTGGATGAGTGTGGATTTCATTTGAAAAGACCATCACCCGCGCACGTGAGTTCACTCGCCTCATTGACCCCAAACTGTAGAACTGAGCAACTGAGGAAGAAGAGGATCTCTGTTGAAGCTCTTTTCTTTTGAGATATCCAAATTCCATTCTCTTTCTCTGTTTATGAGCTTTATGAGCTTCGGCGAAGGGTAAAATATCTGTCATTTTATCAGGAAATTAGGATTCAAAATTCATGTTGAAAAATTATTGTGTAAAAATGAGGAAATTGTCCGAATTTTGATTGTAAACAAAGGAGAGAAATCTATCTATTGAGTGGACTTGAATGATTTTGTGGCCTATTTGAATGTCCACCATCTATTGCTGCTGGTGTTTTCAAGATCGTGACCATGAAAAACGAAAGGCAAAAGACGGAGGAAGATTTAGTTTAGATTTTCATTTTAAGTTTCTTTTGTAAGTTTACGGACTGCGGAGAGTTGAGCTGAGGATGAGAAGGAGAACCCTAGGAAATGAAGAGATGAGATGAGATGAGATAAATATGGAAAAGGGAGAAAAGCCAGGCCAATAAGTGAAAGTGAAAGGAGAGAGAAAGTTTGTCTCTTGTTTTAAATGCTCAGTTTATTCCTTTCCATTTTCCATTTCTATATATCCTTTGAGGCACAAAGAGTGTCTCTTTGTTACGATTATGATTAGTCGTTGGTATATATCGTATGCAATGTATTTCTAATGGAAATTCATTTACACTACCGATAGTCTTACTCCTTCTTCTTCGTTTTCCTTCATACTGAATGTATGGAATTTTCCAGAATTTTCTTAATATATACGATATTTCCCCGATTACTTTTTGACTGAGTCTTGGAACTAGATCCAAATCCAAAAACTAAAACTTTTGGACTTCCCACTTTGAGCTTTTGGCAACTTTAAACTTTCCCAAAGTCTTCCTTAAGTTCAGAGCTTGTCACAGATCTCTCATAAAAATATCTTATTTTTTTTACCATACATAAATATATATATTGCATTGCATTGCATTGCGAAGACAATTCTAACATTTGAATTTTGTTACAATCAAAATACAGATATCAATTGATAAAACTTGATAGAAGACTCGGCAAATCACTAGCTTCACAATTTAAGTAAAGAATTTGAATCTGAAAGTTTATTAAATCTTGATGAATTTCAGCGACTTTGTCTAAATACTGTCACATAATTCTAATTCAATTCTTAAGCCATTCCGTATTGTGAACGTGAAAATCTCCTGCATAAACTTGGTAAGAAGTTGATTTCATAATTCATTGGATTAAATCTCAGGAGTTAAAACTAAGATATTTTCAAGTCCTAGCAAAAAAAAGAGAGAAAAGAATTTCCTAATTAATATCTTAAATATTTCAGTCATGTTTTTTTTTTGGGGGGAAATTTAATTATGGCAAAATTTTAAAATGTAGAGTTATTATGATAATATTTTTTTTGGGGGCCATGAAATTTCCCCAAGGGGCGAAACATCATGGACTGACCTCAAAATGTATATCAACTGTTTCGCTTACTTAACAATGGGCAACGAACCATGATCTTTTTTTTTTGCTGTACTCTGTTCTAACATTTACAATTTTATACTTGCAAATTCCAAAACAAATCCCCTGAAATTACTTGCAAAGTTTATACTTTTATACATACATATGTGTTTTTATTATTATTACTATGATATGATTTTGCGCCTGTCTGTATTTGTACAGGAGAATTCAAACACTATGAGTGGAGATCTCATATGTTTGCATCCAATGTTTTATGATTGTATGTTTCTCCACTACTAACCTTCCTCATGGAGAACTACAAAGAGAAAAAAAAATATATATAGATATATATTTCCCTTGTCAATGTGAGCTGTATTATGTAGAGCGTGAAAAAAAAATACTTGAGGAATTTCCCTGGTGACTCTTACTATATTTTCACTTGACTGAGCCGCTATTTCTTCAAAATCTGAATATCCAAGGAGAAACTGAGTGTAACGTAACACACACACACACACAATGTCTGTGCATCTGCATGTTCATTTTTCTTACAAAGATATTCAAATCATACAATTATTAAAGTGGTTCAGCTCACGTAAATCAGACTTATCCTCAACCTCAGAATTGTTTAGTTTTTTTTTATTGTAAATTTAGTCAAAATTACGGGAAAGGCTTTGAACCTTTTTTACGGATTTACCAGACAAATAAATTGTTTTCATTTGTACAGAAAGAATGTGGAACAAAATATCCGTAATAAAAGGAATCCTCATTTTCTCCAAGCGTTTTACTTTTTTTTCCCCTTGAATGTAATATAAAAAATCTATTTGATTTTTGATTGGATGTTTGATGCTCAATATGTACAATTTTTTTCTGCTCTCTCTCTCTCTCTCTCTCCAATTATTCTTATTCGATTCGATTCTTTTTTATCTCGTCATTTCTCTTTTTTTTTTGGGGGGGGGGAAGCTCCATTTTTTCCGTCTCGTCTCTTCTATATTACATAAAATATATTGAGGAGAGTGGAAGGAAGGATTGCATGCCACTTCTTTTTTTTTTTTTTTTTTTTTTTTGGATTTGTCTAATAAAACCATTTGCCATGAAGTAATCTATCTCTTTCGGGTAAGCAAATCGAGTGTAATCATGCAATTCATTCATGGATTTATCTTGCACTTTACGTAATCATAATACAATAATCCTTCCTTACGATTCAACTTCCTCTACCCATACCCATATTTTATTTTATTTTGCATTATATTCTCCAATTACACTCACAAATTATGTACGGCTACTACACACGTACACACACAAGGAGAAAATTCCAATGGAACTCTCAACTCTCAATGTACATAACGATAGGGCACGACAAAAAAAATCTCGTTTATTTATTATTGCAACTTTATCCATCTCCAATATGGAATTGTGTCCGTCTCGATAGAGAGTTTACAGTTTTGTTTAGACGATTCCTTTGGTTTTCTATACAGAATTCTTTAATGATTGTTTTTCAACATTGATTCGGGTTTGTGAGTTGTGTAGATATGAAAATGGGGGGAGGGGAGGGGGGAGGAGGTAGGAAAGTCCGTCGAAGCGATAAAAAGACATGTGAGAAATATTTATGTATATATATATATATATATTGGAATATATAAGAGAGAGAGTTGGAAAATAAATTGAGCGTGATATATTTTCCATTTCCCATGACTTTTTATCCTCGTGCAAAAGCGATGCGCGATACGCACAGATATCTGGACGGTGGCTATGAAAATGAAAACACACATTAGTATCTCCAAACCACACATTGAACGAACAGGGAAAACACCTTCTAACGAAAGAAATAACGGGGTATATATAAGGTACGTACTATAAATATGTAAGCATGTATGTGCATGTATGTGCACACACTCCATATGCTCGTATAGCCTAGATTTTACATTTTATATAAATACTTTTATTTGTGCTCCACACACACACAAGCTTTATACAAGAAAAGTCCAAGAGTTGGAGCAGATTGAACTGAGGAAACTCTCAAGTTTTGTAGATTTTGTGTCAGAGTACGAGAGAGAAATGAATCGGACTATAAAATATTATATAAAACTGAAACGGAGAAACCTAGGAAAAGGATTTTACAGGGAGAGAGAGAGTGAGAAAGCGAGAGAACGAAGGAATAGCTGGGAACGGTAATTGAGGAAAAGCTTATTGCTCTAACGGGCAGTGATAGCGTAATAATCCATTTATTCACTCCGAATCATACCTGTTATTACGATTACGACCCGTAAACCGCCAGCTCTCTCTCTCTCTCTCTACTTCTGATTCCTCCTGTGTAAAATCCACAGCTCTCTCTCTCACACACACACACAACATGTTCAGACCTTCCAAATGTACTTTCAATCCCACAAAAGACCAACCAAAGGTGGAATTTGAATTTGAATTAAAAGGAAAGAAACACACAAACCAAATTTAACACACAACAGTTCAAAACAGTGCTCGCTGCCCATTTCCAACTTTTCCTTTGTGCTTATTTGGGTAAAACAAAAACAAAAAAACAAATATCGTGGACAGGAAAAAAATCTGCGGTTTTTCTCTATACCTCAACTGTAATATGATGTGATATGAAAATGAAATGAAAAACTTGAAATATTCTTTGGTACATATATACTTATACATGGAGTAGAAGTAAATACGCCTAGAGAATTGCAGTAATATTTAAAGTGATTACATTTGAAAATATTGTTCAGAGTACTTGAGAAATGAATGGCTACATAAAATCTTTAGATCTCTCTACAACTTGACTTTAAAATAAAATTAAAGTTGGAGCTACTTAAAGAGTTTTAGCTCGCCCTCTCTCTCTTCTTATGCTTTGATTTCCAAATGTCAAATATCAAATATCAAATATGGTAGGAAAATGTCGGATGTTGGATTCTTAACAGTGTTCTCTGTTTTTGTCTTATGACTTTCCGTTTTTGTAATGGGCAATTTTCTTCTCGTAGTTTGTTCTCGTCGGAGGAGGAGAGGAACAAGTATGAAAGTACTCTGGGAGTTCAAGTTTGCATTTGAAAACATAACGACAGAAAAAGAAAGAGAGAAAGAGAGAGAATGAAACGGTGGTTTTTATATACAGACGATCATGTATGTAGAATGGTCGAATCGGAGTGGAGTGTTGGAATTGTAGAATCGTAGAAGGCAATAACAAAACTCAAATTTTTTACGATCATCTTTTACAGTTAGAGTTATGGGGAAATGGTACGGCCGCGATTACCATTAAAATATACTCTAACCGATTTCCTATACGTGTAATATCTAGAATATAGAATATACAGATATATCCATGCATAAAGGGAGCATACGGAGAGCGTGTAGACAACTCGGTGTAGTCGGTAGGTATAAATATAAATATAATCTGTAAGCAACAGCCATTTCATTCGAACCCAAATAAGTTTATTACTGTGAGGAGTCAAAGACGTTGAGTATTTATTTTCTTTACACGATAGGTTTCCCCACTCTTCCGTTCGTTCGTTTGTATGTATGTACATAGTTACTTCCTACTAGTTCCTGCACAATAACTAACTACTTACTACACATATGATACACAACATCATTAGACCCTTTTTATTAATACTACGAGTACACTTTTCCTCCCATTCAAATGAGCTCACAGCGTTGCACGATTTCCACACAACACTTAATCAAATCTATTTCCGAATTCCAACTTGTAAAAATGCCCCCAAAACAAGACGACAAGCTATGACATTGTCTAAAATATTCATCAGCACATCAGAAATGAGTAAATTAGTAAATTAGCCAGTGACTCATTTTTATGAATATTGAATATCAATACCAAGACAAAATCCTGTCATGTCCGTATGTAAAGCCAATAATAATAATTATGATGATGATAATAACCATAAAGAAAATACATGGAGTCAATTAGATTTCTCAAATTAGATCAAGTTTGAGTCCCACAAGTCCAAGTCCAAGTATAAAAGTGAAGTTTTCTTTGACGGTTCCTAATTACAATTCTTCTCTGGGTATCTTCATAGAACTACATATATGTACCATTATGTACATAGTTTTCTCAAAACCTACTGTCTGTTGACTGTTGACTGCTGACTATCCCACACATGTACACTCACTCCAATGAATGCATTGCATAATACATGGAGAATTGAGGTTTCCCTCGTCCTTAGTCATCCTTCCCTTCTTCTACTCGTCTTCCCATGTCACTCTCATAGAAATACAGATAGAAATGGAAATACAAATACGGGTAGGAGAGAACGATAGACAAAAGGGAAATGGACGGCTCTCTCCAACTCTCTATCTCTCTCTCTCCACCATGGAGAACCCACAAAAGAAGAAGAAATAATGAATCTATTAGTTACCATTAGGATGACAGTGCCATATGTGATTCAAATTCATCCCTCTCTTTCTTTCTCTCTTTATATCTTTTTGTCATCCATCGTACACAAACACACACACACACCTATTTACTGTACAACATGAACCAACTCCCATATGAAACAAAGACAATTCGCTGCCCAAATAGTAAATAGTAAAAGTCGGGGAGGAGAGGAGAAGAGAGGGGAAAGTGTAGCGAACGAGTTTGTTGTAGAGATATACCCATAATTACGTGTACATTGGATCACCGAGTGAATCCGAATCCGATGGTGGATGGTGATGGTGGCAGCAGTGTGTATTGTTTTTGTTCCCTTTCCCCCTACTCAGAGATTGCACATATCACTCATCTCTCCCAAATCATCTCTTCCTCCTCGTCTTTCTCTTTCTCCCTCTCTCTCGCTTGCTATGTGTACCCACAAGTTGATTTTCATGTGACTCTGACTCCAACTGCTGTATGTAAGATATATCTCTCAAATTCCTCTATAGAGTCCCAACACAAGCTGGAGAAGAATTCTTCAAATGGAGTTATACAGAGAGAGAAAGAGAGAGAGACCACTAAACCATCATTCAGCCAATTCCCACATCTCATCCTCCACACACACCTACCGCACACACCTACCGCACACTGTCATTCACAAACAAATCTATATATGTATATAGGTAGTCGGCGCACATAGGCATTGGCGGTTTCCAAGCTATACAAGCTTTGAGTTTGTGTTTGAGCCATCCCTAAACATAGACAATGGAATAGGAAATCTAATAAAATGAGGATACACATTGCTTTTTCTGGAACATTAGTCGGTTGTTCCCTCTTTCGTCTCCTCCCTTTATATTCATCCCTTTCATCTCCCGCTCATAATTTCCATAATATTCCATATACCACCACCACTGCAAATTTCAATTGTATTTCAATGGGATTTCCCAATGATTTTTTCTATCTACTACACACATGAAAAATTGTGCATGGATTTCTTTTTTGCTCACAAATATTTTGACTATCTTACGTCTTTAAATATCATTATGAAAATATATGGTTAAGAGGAAAGTGAGTCCAAGTTTGATTGTGATTGTGTCTTTGTGTTTGAACCATTTTTCTCTGTTGGTTTGTGGAGTTTGTCGGTTGTTTTATAGGAGACTGAAGATTCCCATTAGTGTCTATTGATGGGCTACGTGGGTGGGAAAATAAGAAGAATATCTTGGAGAAAAGGAGTTGAGAATGAAGTACAAAGTTTGATAGTGGCAGGGATATTTATAAGGTGAAAGCTATGACAGAAATAGAGAGAGAGAATGAAAGAGAGAGAGAGACAGAGAGAGAGAGAAGGGGAAATAAGAAAAAGTATTTTGTTTTGTGCGAGGGCTTATGGATAAAGATAGAAGATGATGCGGGTTCCTCGCAGTTTGTACATGTATATACAGATAGATAGAGTATGGATATATATCTGTTCTATATGGTTTGAAAATAGAAGCTTTGAAAATATATGAGTAAAGTGTGGTTTGTTTGTAGTCTGAGTTTGTATATTTTTGTGGGTGGTAGTGGAAATTCAGAGAGAGAGAAAGAGAGAGAAGGAAAGTCAGGAGATGTGTATGTGATAGCCGTGGTTGTGGTTACCCATAGATTCATAAATCACAATTTTGTGAAGATTACTTGGCCAACCACCCAGCAGGTGGTTTTTCGCCCGGCTATTTTATTTTTCCCAGCTTAATACATTTCAATTTAGAGAACCTTATGTGTCTGTCTCCTCGCCTACCAGTCCAACTAAGCTACCTATAACTTATCCACAGACTCAGTTGACAGACCCCCTCAACATATCACAACCCAATATCACATCCACCTCCACCATCCACCATCCAACATCATCCACACACACACAATATCCAGCTTCTTCTTTTATCCATCTCTCTCTCTCTCGCTCTCTCTCTTTATAACCTCTCAACTTATCTCTCTCAATATTCCCAACCATATTCAACATCTTTCCCTCATTTTCATTTTCATTTTCATTTCTCCCTTGTCATTCTTTTAATTTACAGTATTTCCGCAAAAAAAAAGTTCAATACTTTCAATTCCATTTTTGTCTCGTGCAATGGCACAATGAAAGAATCCCTTGCTCCTTGTAAATAAAATGTAAACTAAAACCTCGTGATGTATATTCTTAGTATTTTCTTTTTTGAATTTAAAACTGCCTGTACTTCACTTCACACACAAAAAAATGGGGATGGTGTTGGTGAATATGGTGAATGCATATATACAGATATGAGAATATAATTTAGCTAGTCACCTCTTCGTCTCATCGTCAGTATTTTCCCCACGATCATTCTCTATATATTTGGCATTCATTCGAGAAGTGTACATTTCAAGAGGGTTTAAGAAAAAGAGGAAAGTAGCAGTAGCGGATTGAGAGTGTAAAATGTCACAAGGTACAGATACGCAGCACAAAACCTTAGGAGAAATTGAGAAACTACTTGGAGAATTCGGCAGAGCATTTAATAAATTTTCAAAGCAAGACCACACGAAAACGAAGAGAAAGAGGACGAAACGAATGAAAGATAGATCCTGGATACGAATAACGTATCTTACAACGGGCTCTCGAGTAACTTTCACTTCTTACATTGCGTCCTTAAATTACCCGAATTCGGATACACTACTATCCGAATTCTCTCTCTCTCTCTTGCCCTCTCTCCCCATGTCTCTCCAGGTAGGATATCAGTAAAACGAGAAGGAGAAAATGGTGAACGGTGTAAATGTTACGCGGTTGCGGTTAATAATAAGAACGGCTTCTTAAACGCTCTCACACTCTTCTCTTCCCTTTTCCACCTCACCTCGGCTTTCCCTTTTTCTCTCTTTCTCTCTTTTGCTCATCTCATAAATTTCCGGCTTTCACATAAACTTACGTGCTTTTCCTATACTCTTCGTTTTTTTTTTGGATAGGACTTTGAATAGCACGAGCAAATCTTACGACCAACACTTGAAGGTAAAGTAAATGCTAACGATCTCTCTCTCTTTCTCTCTCTCTCTCTCTCACCCTTTCTGTCTCGATCTTCAATCGGAATTCCTCCTCAAGTCTCGAGTCTACCTGCAACTTTGTATATTATTTCCTTGCTATAAGTTTTTTCTGTGTCATTCCGTTTCTTTTTTAAGTGTAAGGAGGTTCCACACCAAGAAATGTATAGAAAAAGGAAGACGATGCTCCATTACACAACTCTTTCACGAATCCTCGTAAAAAACGTAAACGTAAATGTAAATACTAAATAACATTGTGTGTGTGTGTATTTCCTTCTTGTTTCTTCTTTTCCGAGTGAGGAGGATCCCCACTTGAAGTTTATGCTCGCCCTATTTCCAAATTACTACATAGTCCATACACACTTCCATATTTTCTCTACACTTTCACTCAGAGCCCCACTGGAAGTCAGAGCGAGAGAAAGAGAGAGAGAGAGAAGAACAGACAAAATATGAGGTAGAAAATAATGTGGAGTTTCCATCCGAAAATAACCAAGAACGAAAAGAGAGAGAGAAAGAGAGAGAAAGAGAAAAGCGGAAGGTTATCTTAAGAAATTGGGAGTAGAAGTGAAAAGGGAAGTGAAAGTGAAGGAAATTCTTTTGAAATGTGAGCCAATGTGTATATTTGTATGTGCGTGAGTCGGAGTTTCCCTGAAAAAAAAAGTCAGTTACTACTTTTAGTATGGGCGTTTGGCATTCATAACGTGTCTCTGGATTCCGAGTTGTTCATTCCCACTTGATTTCCCCCCTTTCCTTTGGCTCCGAGAAAAAGTGAAAGTGACTCCTTATGGGGAGCCAAAGGGAAAAGGTGGACCAAATGGATGGTCTAGAAGCGAACCTACTCAGACCAAGTGAGCCACTTGATTATCATTTAGAAACAGATGGAATTTGAAATTCCTTCACATTCTCCCCATTTTAATTTACACTCTAAAATAAATTCAAATTCACTTTGAAATGTAGAGTGTTCAGTATGAAATTGAAAGGGAATCTGACTCTGAATGAGTAAGACGGACGGGAAATGAAGAACGAAGGAAGAGATGGTATAGAGTTACACAGAGCATTGGACATGAGAGAAGGAAAGATGAAGATTCTCCAAGATTCCTCATGAACAAACATCATTTACATCATTTTCGGTAATGATGATGATGATGATTCCCAAGTGACAGACATTGATTAAAAGCAAATAGATGCAAAAAGCTGACGGACAATGTTTTACTAGACTAGACTTGACAACCCCACGCAACTCAAGGCATTACTCAACACAACTCACTGGGTGCGTAGTGCGTACAGGGTGAGTACTTTGTCGCTGTCGTTCCGCTTGTGCTCTCCCCAAGGAGTCCACCGATTAATAAAGAGCAATTAAATGGGTGGTCGTGATGGATGAGTGACAAAATCCGCCTTTCACCCTGTTTTCATGTGCACACATCATCACATCAACACTACCCCACGTCAAAAGCTCAACATTGGGCATCAACCATGCTCAATGTGTATTGAGGCTCCCCCTTTTTCAAACTGTACTCATGCTTTTTTTAATTCCTCGCGCGCAGACTCTCCATCGTTTTGATCTTCCTGATACAAACAATGTTTACAGTTAGTTTAAACTTCAATTTGCAATTTGCAATGACACACGCCCATTGACAAGGCAAGTCCAATTGAATTTAATTCAATTCCATTCAATCTCATTCCAATGTTTTGGTGTTGTCTCTCTTGTCATCTTGTCCTTTGTCCGTTTTACTACACAATCATTTGAGGTGAAAAAGAAAATCTTGAAATTCTGAAAGTGGTGAAAATTTTGTCAAATGACTTTCGACTTTCCCCTTTTCACTTTGAGACTTTTCTCGCTCTTTCTCTCTCTTGTGGAATTTTCTTTTTGAGCTTTTCGCCTTTTCTCAGAGACTGAACCTCACAATTAGAATTAGAAAACCAAGAGGAGAGGCAGCCATCATAGTCTAAAAATATATAGAATATATTCCCTGTACATGTGGGATTCACTCAGATATATTTGCTCCAGAAAAATACACGCATCGTTTCCCACGTTGTTCACAATTCCCTATTTTCTATTCGCTATTCGCTATTCGCTACTCGTATTTTCCCAAAGTCTTGTAGTAGTACTGGATATTTTGTGTATATTTTCTCTACTTTTACTTTTACTTTCTTTCAAGTTTCAAACCTGAGCTGAGTTGAGTTGAGTTGAGTTGAGAGTTGAGCGAGGCAACATTACATTTACACTCAAGTAAAATCACTGAAGTGATGCCCCAACCATCATAGAACGTTATATATCCCAGTTTAAAGTAATGTCGGTCGTTTCCTCAAACTACAAAGACTCTCTCTCTCTCTCCTCCTTCCAACACACACCGACACTGCCTATACCGAAAACATGTATGTACCCAAACACGATGGATGGTAGACTCCAGGAGTTTGTATACATATACAGATACATACAGCTCCGTCATTTGTGGCTTGGTGGGTTGGAGTTAAAGCACATTGTAGAATGTAGAATGTAGACGATGGTACGTACACGGTAGGCAAACTTAAAACCCAAAAACGTGAACGAAAAGAGAAAAACCCGTAGGTACGAGTACTCTGGGAAAGAGTTGGAGAGAGAGAGAGACGAAAAGAGAGAGAGAAAGAGCCCAAAAACCAAAGAGAATATATAGCGCTCAAAGGGAAACCATGTTTTTCCAACGATTTTGAAATCCATTAGGCAAATTGAGTCTTGATTGTCAGCATGAACAGAGAGGCAGCCGCCAAGGCGGAAGATGGTGGTAAAAAGCTCATAGAACCACACACACACACACATACGTATATATGCCTATACCTATACACTACACACCGACCCTACTTTCCTCTCTCTCTTTCTGCTTTTCTACTGGAAAGATTCTATTACTATTACTATAGCAGAGTTGGATCTGTGTACACATAAAATAATATGATAGAGCTATACCAATTTAACGGAGCTTACCATGTCCAGCTTTATCGTACATAACATTTATGTGATGCATCCACCATTTTATCTTGCCATCTTTTTAAACTTTTTTCGTCAAGAGATACATACACATATTCAGATATAGAGCTAGACATACCATATGTAGACACACAGGGTGAAAGAAGAAATAGGGAAAAAATGTGATGAAAGTGAGGACGTTATATTATTATGACAATGGATTATGTAGTAGGTGGAGAGATGGAGCAAAGAGAGAGAGAGAGATGGGTATAAACAAATAGCTGTGGGGCTGTTTATGGTCCAAACATGTCATGGCATGACCCTGGTGGTCCGTATTATGTATTAAACAATAGATGACTCTATGTATGTATGTATGTGTAATCTACATATGCTTGTGTTTGTGTGTTTGTAGCCGCCAAAGTGTGAACTGAACAACACAGCTTGTTATAATGGATTACTTTCGTTCTCCTTCTCCTTGCTTCTCGTTCAGGTTCCCATTCTGTTCTCTTCTGGCTTCTAATTTGAAATCCTTCGGAAAGTTCCAACTTGTGTCTGTAGGCGACTATAATATGAATGCCGCTATAATAGATCTGTGGACTTCTCCTTTCCTCTCTGAAAAGAGAGCAGTCGACGAAGAGAGCAAAAGAGAACAAGAGAGAGAGAGAGAGAGAGAGAGAGAGAGAGAGAGAGAGAGAGAGAGAGAAAAAAGTTAAAAGCCAAAGAGTCGAAGGAGCGGTGGATTGTTTTGTCAAAGCCCAAGAAATAGCAACACCAGTGTGGCTATACAAAACACAAAGTGACAAAAAAACCTTGCGAGTTTTTCTTTGTGAGTAGTCGCCATGAGCCATTGACATCGGCAACGGCATCGGTATCGGCATTGTCTTTTTCTTTTAGGTTGAAAGTTTCCGTCAGTTGTACATTGTAAAAATTTACAATTTACATTTAGTCGGTAGACATTTGGCAGACTTTCTTTGTCATCAGTTGCCGAAATTCCAGCGTATTTTATTTATTTATTGTATTCATTGTTTTACCATTAAAAAATATATAAAATTCGTCCAGGGCGGACGGAGTAAATGGGATCTAGCGGCTCTTTCCCCTCGCTCGTTCTTTTCTGTCTGTACCATCATCTCGTCTGTGTCATTTTAGCGTGAATTTTGCAACACCCTTTTGTTTACTACAGAGCTTGTAGATTGTGGACTGTGTCAACACACAAAAGTTCGTCAACTTTAAGAACGACTGGAAATCTTAAAGCTTGAGAATATACGAACGTCACGAGGATTTCAAAATGAGAGAGAGAGAGATCAAGTCATGAGGATAATTAAATGCTGTGTGCAGCGACAACGAGAACGAGACTTGAATTATAGACCAGACTATATAGTGATACATTTTTAATGGTCTACTTGGACTTGGACTATGCTATATTTGAAATAGTCAACCGACGCCCAAAATTGGAATGTGACTCCAGGGGAGAGAATTTCAAATAAACAATTTCCATTATAGTCTGGATCATCATATGAAAAAATTATTAAGTGTTTTGCAATCGGAGAGAACACACTCAAGACGTTAAAATTTACAGTTGAGAAATATAACCAGCCAGAGACTTCATATTAAATTACAAAATCATCACTGCATTTCATATTTCATATTGCAACATGCACAACTAAAAATTATTGAATTGTCCGACAAGTTATGTAGAAGGTCGAATATCTAAAAAAATAAAATAAAACTAATGAAAGGGAATTTGAATAGAAGAGACATTTTTTGACAAGTTGTCATCAAAATTTAAACCTAAATTAGCTGATGGAAACAAGAACAGCCGAAATTCGTTGCATTATATAGGTATACGATAGCAAAAAAAAATGAATGAAGGAGGGAGGAAAAGCTGAAGAATGAATTCAGTCACTTAGTGAAGCGAATGTTCATAGTTTATTGAATAAAATGGTGACAGTACGGACTCTGGACGATGGGGGAAAAGCTCAAACTTCCGCTTCTTTAACATTCTTCCGCTCCACTGAATGGAGGGAAAATTTTCATCATCCATTTTTTAGCACGCAGCCGGAAAATCTGTGACAAAGCTCGACTACTCGATCCTCCACATAAAACTACAGCTACAGACCAAAGAATGTCCTCTCACTCTCGCCCTCATATAGTCTATCACTATTTCATATTATTTTACACACATACACACACGCTCCATAATTTGACAAACTCTATAGTACAATTCTTCTTTTGAAAAGTCACTCTTTCTCTTTCAGCTCAAAGTTTGTCGTTGTCGTCATTGTTATTGGCTTGTTTCTCTCTCTCCATAGTACAATGAATAATGGATAATAATCATAAGTACACCTTTCACTCATTTCCCCAACCTTTTCCCCTTTCCATTTAATCATCAAATTAAATCAAATTCTCCCATACTTGTAAATATATATTTTTCATACTTTTATTCCATAAAATTTCAGATTTTTGAGCAAGATATTTATTTCCCCAAAAAGAAATAATTAAACAATGTAAAGTCCAGCAAAGGACGGACTTTTTCGACCGAATTTTTCTTTGTACGTACCACAATAAGAAAATCAAATATTAGTAGAGAGCTTTAGTATTTTAATGTAATAACCAAGAGACGAGAACAAACAATCGTTCGTGCTCTTCCACATTTTGAAAGACTCATCACGCAGCCAGTGACTAGTGAAGTGACTTTCTACTCCTTTCTACAGATTATTAAGAAAAGAATGAAAGTTATATGACACAACACTCTCATTTTCCCCATTCCTTGTCCTCCCCCCCCGAAAAAAATCCACATGGACAATTAAAAAAATTGTAATAAAAAAAACAAGGAAGGTCACTTGAAATATGAAAACACAGTATTTTGGAATCTCCCAATTCATCTCCATTTTTTAATATGCCTATATAATTAATTGTTGAATGCTTGAAAAAAAACCTATTATAAAAATGGAGAGGAAAGGTTGGTCAACTAACATAACACGAACTATACATTCCGTTGTCGTTCCTCCTGATACAATCAACACACAATTAAACTAAACTCCAAGTAAATACACAAATTATTGGATTTTGTTTTGTCTAAACCCACTGACAACGACAACGACCACCAGCAGTCTAAATTGCAAATGGAATAAATATCGTGGTAAAGTACGATAGTAGATAAACCTTCCAAGTCTGACTTCTGACTTGCTTCTGAGTTTGATTAGAAAATGTCATAACAAACATATACTAAGAAGAAAATAGTTTTTCCTTGGACAATCTTTTTTTTTCACCTTGTTTTCTTTTCTGTTTTGGGAGCTCACAAGGGAGCCCATACAAATACAAACAAGTACTAAAGTCATACATATCCGTATGCCCACAAATACACACACACACATGTAATAGTGATAATATTGTACCTACATATATATTTCTCCTTGGTATTCATATTAGTTCATGTACACAACCAATACAAATTGTGAAATTACTTTACTTTATGTAATTTCTGGTTCAGCAGGCACCGAATACAATAATACAATAGAAACGAATGAAAAGTCTATGCTCGAGTTTTTTTCCCCTCTTGGTTTGTTTCTTCAAGAGACTCTATACAAATTGCTTGCAGTATTTGTTTGTGTGTGGGTGTGTGGAGGCAAAAAAAAAGAGAGAGAAAAGAATAAATGCATACAATATGTTAACGATTATTGCCTTTGAATATAGCCAGAGCTACGCCACTACGGATATTAATGTAAATATAGAATAAATATACATGTATTCGTATATGCATTTGTGTGTGTGTGTTTGTGTGGGGGGAAGAAAGAAAGTACATGTGAATGTTTTGGGGTATGAATCCAGGATGACTTGACTTATATCAATATGTAATGATTCCCCATGTATAAAAAGAGCTGGAGTGTGTTGGTAAGAGTTGGGAAGGCCAGAGCAAACCAGACCAGACTGTGAGCAGAGCAGGCCATCGTTTGCTCATTCGTTCGTTCGTTCGTTCGTTCGTTCATACATAGTGGGTGAAGGAAGGAATATAGCCGTGTGGCCAGAGAGTCAAGTCAAAGAGGTAATTTCCCCAAAGTACAAAGTACATGATAAGTTGTAACCGCCTCTAATGCAAACAGAAAATTGCGTGACTTCACCCTCAGCTCCTGGCCCAAAACGCCAAAACACAAGAAACACAAGAACGAATAACGAATACGAGAAGACCAAAAAAAAAAAAAAAGAAAAAAAAAGAACGTGAGTATATCGAACAAGGTTCTCTTTTCACGTTGGATTCCCGAAAATTCCGTATTTGGATATTTGATATTTGGATTTGTGTATCCATAAGTTGCAAGTAGTGTGGTGTGATATGCACAAAATAACCATAGAAAACAAATTCGGTGGATTTGGAGGACTCAACTTTCCCTCTGGAGAAGAGAAGACGGCAAAAAAAAAGAAAAAAACCTTTAGCATTCACACTAGGACTAAGGGAAAACCATTCTTGGTTGTTGGTGGTGGTCGGGCGAGAGAGAGCATACCATAAAGTTCAAGTCAAAAGTCAGAGCTCAGAGAAATGTTCTTGTTCCCTCTCTCTCTCTCTCTCTTGTTCTTATGCAATTTTTACGTCTGTGTAGAGCCCGTCAAAAAAAAAAATACTTTGGTGCATGGCGTTCGACTCTCAACTCGAACCATTTTTTTTTTTAAAACGGTGTGTATATATATGCATGTGTGAATGTTTGTACATCTATTCAAAGTGAAAGCAAAGGCCCCGTATGATATCCCATCATATCCTCAGTATGAAAAGAAATGAAACATAAACGGAACCATTTCCCTTTTTTTTATTACTTATTACATTACCGTAAATTATTATTGCTTTCCTGACTCTCTTTTTTCCTTTTCTTTTTGCCTCAGCACAATTTTTTTTTCCTTCTTTTAGTTCCTCCTAGTTTTCCCTTTCAGGTCAGGTTGAGACTCGAGCTCTCTTTTTACTAATAAAAGGAACGAGATGAAATCACTTGGATTGCATTTGACCTTTTGTTTAGGTGAAAATCTGCAATCGAGAATCTAAATTTTCTCTACAAAAGGAAGATTTCCAACCGTTTGACTGTTTGACTATTTCTTGCATGTATATTGTGGATTATTTGAAATGCATTTTTTGTATACGTCAAGAAGACAATTGCAAAAAAAAAAAAACAATTGTTTGTGCACAACGATGCGAAATTAGAGTGATTATTAGAAATCTTAAAATTTCCTGGCCCCCTTTTTTGACGTTGACTAAATTTGAATGGTTATAATTCACGCCATGTAATAAATATATGAATATGAATAAAAAAATACTTAAACTACCGACAACTAAATTTTGTGGGGTTACCTACGGAATTTTGACTGTAAAAAAAGGATGTAGACATCAAAGAGAAAACTATACGGGAGAGGAAAAAGGGGATACATGCGTTTATGCAATAGTTGTGTGTATTTGTGGTTTTGATATTTGACAATTGCCCACTTGCAAAAATACATTGACATGTGGACATTCCGTGCTTCAAACACATTGACATTGTCCAGGGAAAATTGTTTCCGGCTGTCGGCTTTGGCTTCGGCTTCAGCTTTCTCTTTTTCCCCTTTTAGGATTTTCGCTTTTCCCTTTCACTCCCACAATATATTTCTGTATACCGTATAAACTAGAATAGACTCCCTCTATTTTATAGAGTCCCCTATACAATAGAGTCCCAGGGAGTGTATAAC